>MNPL01024474.1:56947-83397 GCA_002081605.1 Tropilaelaps mercedesae
GCTACGTGTCTCCTCCGGTAGCAAGCCGCATACGCATGCACCAAGCCACCGAGCTCGACAAACGGAACAATCAGTCTCGCATTACTGTAATGTAGGCCGCAATAGTATATCACTGATGGACATAAGGCATTATATTAGGTTTTGAGTCAGTGTTTTGTTGATATCAGGTGAACTGGCCTACGAAGTTGTCAAGACATGTCGCTACTTGCGCCTATTTGATTGAGCTCTTATATAATGATTCGTCGTGGCCTGTTCCACAAATCTCATAAATATTTGCATTACAAAAATTTCTATTGCGTTGGCTACTTCATAATATTTATATGAGCGCATTTTTTCACTAATGGTGGTTCTGATTGATTAATACGTACGAATAGCTATTTCCAAGCTAGCGATTTCCATTCATCACTTATTCCCATCGATATTTTCAACTGCAGGAGCTTTCAATCTGTCTTAAAAGACGGATTAAAATGTCTGGTTTTTTTCTCTCGCACGGCATCCTGAGGCGCCGCTTCTCGCTAAAATTGTTATTAAAATACGCAGGAGTTCCAATAATACATTTATATGTACTGCAGTTTTATTCCTTATCGTTCCGTTACTAGTCAGAAAATAGATAGCCTTTATTGGGTGAGCGGTATAAAAATGTGTTAGATATCATGCATAATACCATTTTTAGACGTGACCAATTTGCGCTGTCCTTATATCTATCTGTAAGATTTGCAACTGACAATACCATCGTACAGAAGAATGCGTGGGGCACAATACAAGTGCGTCACGCTTCGGGTACAAAGCGAGGGTCTCTATATAAAGAACAGAACAGTATTACATTGTATGTTGTGAGCGTTGTGACATCTTCTTTCTTTTATTATCTGTTTTATTTTTGTGCTAAACAAACGATACAAAGCAAAGTAAAGAAAATGAAGAATGCCTGCAAGGGTTAGATGTTGCACATGCTGGTGCCTCGCAGCCTGGAAAGGTTTTTTGTTATGAAACTTGCTGACCAGAATAAGATTCCTAAAGGAACCTTATCAAAAAGATCTCTATCGAAGGCTTATGCCATTCATGATTTATTAATGGTTCTCTCCTAGAACAAAACGTGAGAACAACGCTGCATGAAAAATATTATTCTTCACTAAACTACATAATTACTACTGTAACAAAGAGCATAGCAACTCTAATAGAAAATTAAGAAAAAATACATATCAAAGGACATGGCAACGCAAGGTATTATTGCTCGACATCAATCCCACAAGCATTCGTCACTGGTTATGCTGCTTTAGCGGTAATTTCTTCGCTGCGCATTTTTGCTAAACAGCCAATTAACGTCGATTACGACCAGTCAAAGTGCGTCAATCATTAAGGAGCCGTTTTCAAGTCATCTGGCACTCATTAGCGAGCTTTTAGTTCGGATTATCACTGTAGTACATTTAACGGGAGCAACGCTTTTTCCCCATTCAATGTATTGCATTATTTGTGGCATGAAATTACTGGGCAAAAGATAACGATATCATACTAGTCAGAGAGCGAGCCAGCTTCTTGTATTCGCAACCAGTGGTTGCAATTTTTTCCTATAGCGCAGGCCAGGATGCCACCAGCACGTTAGTGAATGACTGTAAATATTATTAAGCAAAAGCACACCAGTATTCTGCTATAAGTTTACAATTACTTCACCTTACTGGTTAGTCACAAAGGTTCGCTGACGTATTCGGTGTTCCGGCGCTTCTCACACGATAGGCCTTTCGTAATCTGTCATTAGCTTATTCAGGTTTGTTGTCAGGGTGAAGGAAAAGCATGACTCATACAAAAGATATTTCGCACAATCCAATGAGTAACACCGAAAGATAGATTGCAAATCAACACCTGCAAATCTTCCCTACTACCCTACATGAAAAAGAGAGCAGCCCGGTTCCCGATTGCGTATGTGCGAGATCATGAAAAATAGCTTGCCAGTTCGATGATATTAGATGTATCTTACTTTTGCGTTACAGCTGTACATGCATACACTCGTGCACTTTTAAACTAGGTGTCTTGCACCATTTTCACACTACAATCTCTGACAATCCTTACCCAGGCGTTTCCAAAAACAACTGTTTATAAACAAACGAATTTTAAACGTAACTGCAGTTACAGGCACTTTGAAACTACGAAGAAACGTTTATCCATTCCTATTCGAATAGGAAAAGTATGTCTGCTGACAACATTAATGGAGCTTGCACGCTAAATGGCAACATCCGTTTGTATCAAGCTGTCTTTGTACAGTCCTACACTCAAATTGCCCACTGATGCGTAGTGAGGTTATTGATAATTATCAAACGAGGCCTTTGAATTCCTTTTAGTTGTTCTTACCTGTTACTATTTGAACGCTTTCTATGTCGCTCTGAACGTACTCAGTATGCGCATAAAGGCTAACTCGCCAATAGCGTTACTACGAAGTACTTTAATCTGCCTTGAGGACACATAAGACGTTTAATACAGTTAAAATATTTGCGAATAGTGAACCAAGGAATAAACTGACGGCTATAACATGTAACATCCACTCGAGTGTTAGAACTAGAACGGATCGATAAGAAACCTTACCTGAAAGTCGTTTGTTGTCTGGGAAGTCGTCGAAGGCTGAATCGGTGTCTGAAAGCGAAGGAATACGAATACGAATTACGCACTGCCCCCTCTCATGAATGTTGGTATAGACCGACTCGATGTACTACTATATTGCGGCCATATATTACTAAGGTAAGATTGTTTCAAGGCGCAGGGTAGAGCACAACGCTATTCAAACTGGACGACGTTTCTACAATGCATCGATCTAGAAACTGACCTATCTATTGCTTGATATAGGATTATACTGCAATTTGAAATGCGTATTAACCAGCTTTATTTTTTGTTTCTTTTCCACCTCTCAAGATAAGGCTCACGAACATGTTAGCACAATTCGCGTACTTCATCGTACTACTGAATACACTCACAAGCATAACGCAGACATGCAAACCCCGTTTGAAGTGTATACTATAACTTTACATACACTTGAAACGAAGAATGAAACGTGAAATGAAGAATGAAAGAAAGCTTATCTGCCAAGTCACTGTGTACTTTGCTAGGGGCAGTGCCGTTTTTTACGGAAAGTACCTCATATTGGCGTGCAAACAGTACGTAACAGGCCATTTTCCTTTGCGCTCTATACTACTCCTCACTATATTCGCTTTCTTTGTCACTGTTTCTTCTTCTTCTACATTCGACATCGATGAGGCTCTGCTGTGACAGATCCTATCGACTTATCGATAGGCTACCGCTGCTGTCGGTTATAGCCAACCACTGGCCGTCATCTTGAGTTCATTTCGCAAGTGAACGGGTTTGTCGTCTCTTCAACAACAGGTTTCGTTCGACCAATATTCTCTCCATCCGATTTTGCGGCAGTAGAATCGACGAAATAGATACTATTGGTCGGCAGAGTTGGCTCGACTAGACCCTCAGCTCGCGGAGAACCTTGTCGATTTGTGAAGTGGTGACGTGCTGGTGGCGACTGCATCTTTGATATTCTAGGGTAAACCATCTTTGCTGGCTTTGACCATTTGCCAGCTTGCGTTGTCCCGTCATTCATCCACTCGCCACTCTTTTCTTGTGCGTTCTTCAACACCGCCATAGCCTCCACACGTCTAGGTTCCGGGGACCCTGTCGTGGGTACTTAGACCCCGTCCTTACAGTACAACCCATGGAGTCTCACGACTACGGAGCCGCCTTCAGAAATGTCTTTGCGATATGATGACTTTGTCTAGTACCGTGTGCTTGTCTATTGTCTATTGTGGTGGTATCGTCGGCCAGACCCATTCTCGCCTGTGTTACTTCGTTTTTTGCTCCCTCATCTTTACATGTTCCGTCGGCCAAGCACGCTTTAGTAGGGATAGCCCTGCTTCCGCCACCACTTCCTGTCATAACGCTCCGTACGCGCGTTTGAGAATCGACTTTTTGCCATGGTGTACGCGCGTGATTCTGAGGAGGCGAACGTTGCAACGCAACATACGAAGTTTGCTTGGCGGATCTGACCAACTACTGCTGGCTAGGTAAATACGTAAGGATTTAGTTTCTTTCACTACTTCTATTGTTGCGCTATCTTGATATTTGCAAACAGGTACGATGGCAAAAAGCCACTTTCCTGAATAAAAATCCCCATAAGTATACACGGTAATGCCTGCTTGACACAACGTAAAAGTATGGACAGAAGCTCGTAT
The DNA here is from genome assembly GCA_002081605.1 of Tropilaelaps mercedesae. NCBI lineage: Eukaryota > Metazoa > Arthropoda > Arachnida > Mesostigmata > Laelapidae > Tropilaelaps > Tropilaelaps mercedesae. The sequence goes on from MNPL01024474.1 coordinate 61,168, forward strand.
TTCTACCTTTCTTCGAGCTTCGAGGGCTTCTACCCTCAGCGCATTCTTCAGCTGAATGGAGCCCTTGTTATTGCCGTAAAAGCTTCCACAGGTTGAGGGATCAGTTGTGTGGAGAGCCAGGCGGTGCACTTTCACAGTTGACTCGGAAAGTTGAATGGATGAATTGGCGGTCTGTGTGCCGTGCTATCTGAGAGCCTTCAGGATAGCCAAACTCAGTCTGTGCCTTGTGCGGTACGTGTAAGGAATAAGGATTCCTAGAAAGTTTATCAGGTATCCAGAGCGCGCATTTCCGTAGTATGAAATGGCCCGCCTTATAATATAACCCGATGGAGGTTACCGCTGAGATACCAAATTAGTAAGGCTGCTAAAGTGTATGATGTGTCTACCAAAAAGTTGTTCTTTAACATATTTTGAATGGATATTGGTGTAGCCGAATTAGTATTCATCTTTCAAGTCATCTGGAAATAAGCCAGTACAGAAAAGCAAACGCAGTGACATTACTTGACCATTGTGAACGCCACTTCCGGGGCGCACCCAACGCAGGGGTTGGCCAACTCTGAAGAAAATGGCACTGCAATATTGCATAGACCTCTTGACCGTATAACTCAAATTACTACTCGTTAAACAACGCAAAAAAGTAATTAGGATCTTTAAGATTTCGCGTAATAATACGTAATACTACTAGTCTGAATGTTGTATTCCTTGGTATCTTTCAAGAGTGGTGTTTAACGAAATTCCCAAAATATTGGAAGGAAAAACGGGCCGTTGACAAGATCTTTGAAAAGTTATAGACTGTTATAGGTCGCGCTTATAAATCAAACCGGCATGAATTTGATAACGCCATGTATTATTATGAGTGAATTATATACATATATATATATATATATATATATATATATGCGGACAGTCGTGTTTAAGCGACCTTTGAAGTCAAACAATGTGGATTGCAAGCGTATTTTTTGTGTAGTGCCTACGTGGTTACGTACTTTGAGGGTACGATCCAGGGAAGGCTGTAAGGACAAAGCGAAGACAGCAGTGCCAAGCTTCGGCTTCTTCATTCGGCTTGCTACTTAACCCGTTTCGAATTGCGCGGATAGTTAGGCCTAATCTGTATCCCACCAACGGAACCGAACGAGACTGAATATGAAAAGAATTTCAGCATGGGTCGGAGTTTGCATACGTCCGTAACTAGAGTACAGGTGTGCGCCTGAAGCAGGTAATTTAAGCAAAGGACGCTCCACTTTACAGCTGCGTCGTAGCATTGGGGCCCACAGAGACGCCAGATACCAACACCAGGTTGTTCAAACTTTCTGCCTTTTCGCTCTTTTTGTCTAGTGTATGTGAAGGAAATTATGCGATGCAACCAACAGTATGGCGAGAACGCACTTCGTCCTTCATTGAGGACTTTGGAGGCTCGAGAAAATGTTAGACATACACGGTGCCTCCAACATTCTCCATCATGACCCATGGACAGGGCTCAAACAGCCCCTCCCCTGAGCACCTCCCCGTTAAGATGACGTGATGTTCAGTAATTGGGTCTGCCACATGAAAACGCTGTTAAGAGAAGCAAGTACGTTCCGTGGGAGAACCATAATATCCTGTGCTTAACGGTGCAAACCGCTTCATTTTCGGGTGGAAAGAGAAAGCTCGCAGATTCACAGCCTGAACCAACGAGAAAAAAGACACATGAAAGGAGACCACGGCGATAGAGAGAGAAGGGGAAAAAGAGAATAATACGTGACGAAGACTGAAGTGGAACCGGGGATCAGTTGTGGGTCGAATTTCCAGCCTCGACGAATTCGTCGATCTACGTGGATAACTTTATGAAAATCTTGATCGTTCACTTATACAAGCGTACACTGCAATCTGGTCAGCTTTGGAGGCTCTGTTATTTGGTAGGATTCGACTGATTGTTTACTCTTGCAATTCACTCCACGTGTCTTGTCTTTATTAGCAGAGTGCATTTTCTATTGCGTAAGGACCAAAAATCTCATTAAGATTTTAGAGGTTATCCACTTTTCGTAGGGAGGTGTTTTGATCAGCATACAGGTAGGTAGGTAGGTACCTTTGTTTCATCCAGCCTACCTACCTAGACTATTCTAGAACTCTACTTCATAATTTAGGTGTACTTTTGGATTAATCAAGGCTAAACCTTTTTCGCATCACGCGCCTTCAACATATATTGTTGTTTTCAAGAAATTCTTGTAGTGCTTGCTAAAAATGGAAATAACGTGAATTTGAAGCGATTGGTAAACAATTGTACTTCCGGAATACATCGCATTTGTAGGTATGCCAAGGTAAAGTTTTGAGTTCGTGTTACTTCTTTCCGCATAATTACTTATAGATCTGGCACGCCTTTGTGTGCTTAAGTACAAGCTATGAGAAGCCTTAGCTGGTTGATTATCAGGACAGATTGATGCACCGGCGGGGATAAACATGAATAACTGGATGTGAGCCTCATTCAAGATATCTAACGCAAAATCTGCTCCGACTCTCGTACAGACTATATGTTTCATACATTAATAGAAAATTTATATTTTTCAGATAGGCGGAATTTCTTTTCTAGGCAGATTAAATGGAGGGTACTTTTGTTCCTTGGCCGTTTATTGCCATTGAGACCAGTCTACCGGTGCCACCATTCAACGTTGAAATCCACGCATCTTTTTGCAGTAATCGGCCAACCCATTGGCTGACGATGCCCTCTATAGTAGTCGTTTCGCCTACAAGCAGCCTCTTCTTTTACGAAAGAGAAGCGAATACACTCGGATTGGGAGCGGGTGGTGAAGAAAAAGTCTTGGTGAACCTGCTGGCTGAACCTACAAAGGGGGAGTTCTCTTTTGCTTCTTTTGCTTGTTCTGTCACTACTTTCCTTCCGTCCCGCTCAGTTCTCTGCTCTTGGGGCCTTTCTTCGGACAAAACGGGCCACAGGCCACAGTCGCACCGAGAGATGGCTCCTGAGAAGGATGCACGCTACTAGAGCAGGCCACCCCCCTTTTCTAGCGTTTTTCTTCCTTTTTTGTCGATGTTCCTAGCCGCTCTCCAGTACTCGACCAAACTCATCCCCATTTCAACCCTTCGTCGGACTCCAGGGGCCCTTACCGAGGAAGATTGGGAACGCAACGAGATTGTTACGATTGAACTGATGGCCGCAGATAGATGTCGCCACCTGTGTAGCATCTAGCATGCCCGTCTATTCCTTACTCGTCGCTTTCTCATCGGTGTCAGCTAGTTCGCTGCCCGCGTGATGTTTCGGGTCTCAACCGCAGCGCCATCTGTGAAACGAGTCAACGCTGCTGCTTCGCTAATAACAGATCCTAACCCGCTAGCGGACGTCGAGGCCTCACGCGGAAACATTGAGAAGACCGAAGGAAGTGGCGACAGGGGCAGCTACTGCGGTTGGAGCGTTGGCCGGCGACCGTAAGCTTTACTCTTGTGCAACGCTCAGAAAGGCTGAGGGGCACAACGTTCGACCACCCACGCTAAACGACGCGCGAGGTCGCCTTAACTGTTCCATCTTCGCTCTGCGAGGTTCTCGGAGTTGCGTTCCAAGGGTCTCGTCAAGACGCTCTGCCTTTACTTCTCCGGGATTCGTTCCTACGGGATCTAGTACCCACGACCAGATCCTCCATTGCCCCTCCCCCAAGACATCATCCCTTAACCCGCAGCCCTGTCCTTGCGCGGCAACCGGACCGATAAACTCAACTTGCTTTAGAATAGGTAGTAGCGGTGGGACCTCCCACCTCATCCTGGATCCCAACCATTGCCCCAAAAGGCCTCAGATCCCCACGATTTACTGCCGAATCGCTGCACCCACCTATTTCATGAACTCGCCTTTGACTCATCTACTCTTTGCTTGTAGCTATCGCTGCAAGTGGTGTAGGTACTTCATGGTTCCATCGCATTAACATACAGCAACGCTGTACATAGGTAGTCAGGACCGCTGCCAGTGCTGACGAGCATTGCAGAACCACTTCGAACAACGAGGTATCTTGACAAGGCCACGCCGCCGCAACCGCTCGCTCACTCGACTCACACAACAACACGCGACCAACCGCTCGTCTCGAACCACACGTAGACTCCATTTTGTTCCTATTGGCCGACTTAACCTTATTTCGACTCTTTCACTCTATTCCATCGTAGCTATTTTCTTTGGTCTCGTCATATAGCACTCACTTTACTTCATGGTCGCTTCTACGCGGCTTTTTCGTCCTTGCCATATGTGTTCCTTATCGCTCACTCTGCCATCGCTTCGTGTCGCTCTACGAGCTCGCTTATGCTGTAACATCCAACCCTTCAGACAGCGAGCCAGCTAGAGAAATAGACAAGGACATTTTACTTTTGTTTCCCCTCTGTCCCATAGTCCCTTCATTGTTCGGCTTTTCTGAGCTGTCCAACTGTTCGAAAGTCGACCAAACTCTCATTGTCGAGGTCGGGCTTGCGTGTCGTTTCTGTGTCCCACCTACGGTCAAAACCCCCGTTCTGAATATGTCGTTCATCCGGATGTAGGAAATGACGCCTCCTATAGACCCACTCCACGTCTAAGAGAAACAAAATCCCTGAGAACCGGGCTATGCGCACTGATTCCTTAAAGTCGACCGGCTTGTAAAAATATATCGTTTCAAGTGCCGCGTACCATTAATTAAGAGTTAACCGTAGTTTCGCCGTTTGGTCACCTTTTTTTGTCTTCTTTCCCCATGAAACTGCTTTTGGAACAATTCGACTCGGACACTACATTTCCCATCAAAATTAAGCATAATCGTCAAAGTGCTATACACTTCGCCCTTTGCCTCCGTTATAAAAACCTTTTAGTTTTACGATCTTTGAAGAGGCAACTTATGTTTCACTGCAATAAAAGCACTTTTAAAGGTACATGGCTGTTAAAGCAACCCTACCTTGTTCACAAGTGCTAATTTGCATAGGGAATGATGCGGCAATGATGAATTGAGCTTGAACCAAAAAGTCGTGACACTAGAGAGAATTATGCCTGATGGTTCATTCAAGTCTTATGTTACAAGGAAAATCTGCAACGTTCGATACGTTACTGTGAACTCTAGTTCGTACTATAAATTGCTACAAAATGTGGGTGACGTGATAGACCTAAGCTGTTTAGTTTAGTTTTTGCATTCTTAGCTGCGTTTTTAGTTTTTTTTTATGAGAAATCAATAAATGTGCGCTCTATTCAGTGTAACCAAATAGCCAAATACGATAATCGTATGACGACACTTAGTGCAAGCATAACGCGCCACAGTCCAACAAAAAACACTTTGTAAAATCTGCGATAGTGATGTAATTAAATAAAAGCGTTAAATAAAAAGCTCTGCTTGGAAAACGTATGCCAAGATCAGATCGATGCATCAATTTCGGCATTGACACCTATTTGAGTGTAGCTGACCTAAACGAACAGTTTTTATCTGCTACAATTCTTTTGATTAATTGGACTGATTTTATTCTGAAAATTGTTATACGAAGAATAAATTGTAGACTTGATCTCTTTCCGGGAAAAACTTAGCTATCACGGGACTTTTCAAAGTCGCGTTATTTATCCATCTCCTGCAATGGGAGTTCCAAGAAATATATTTTGCTAGACTGTCGAAAGGTCTACCTCTAGCCGTCCTCTGTAATCGTTTGGATGTTATCCTGATAGGTAACGAAATTATTTGAAGAAATTATCCACATGCTTTTTTACAACCTATGGGTAATTTTTTGAGTACATCAGTCATATTTTGTCGAGCAGACTTGCCTGGATTTATCTTATTCACCTGCAATTTTTCTGACATGCCAGTCTGACGGTACACCGAAAAAATCCACTTGCTGTAGCGAACGGTAAGGAACGAAGATTGGCCATCCCTCGATAGACGAGTGGCCGAGAAAAAAATTTGCATTTCAAAATAGGAGCGCCCAAGCCCCAACGTCGAAGTATACTTTGACCCCACATATTACGGTAAAACGGTGGATCTCTGCTTCTCGCCATGATTATGGTCCGGGAATTGTGTAAAGGGGGACCGTATGCTCGCGAAATTTCGTATTTGGATCCTTAGCCCTGGTGATGACATCAAGAGCTATTGGCAGCGTTTATTATACTATGTAGTACTTTAGAAATATTATTTAAGTATACCATTATATCGGAGCATTAATAACCATGTTTTTCCCTCATTATTAGGCATTCTGTTACGTTCCATGGTCAGGCATACAAAAGTACTATGATCTGATATGTATATATATATATATGTATATTTATATATATCAGATTATAGTACTTTTATATATATATATATATATATATATACAAAAGTACTATAATCTGAGATGTATATATATATATATATATTTATATATATTGCATGTCACACATCCCATATTGAAAGAGACTTTAGCAAAAATGATAGTTGTAAATGAATCGAATGTTTCGTTCACGCTGTTACCTCTTCGCGAAGACTTCGATAACTTTAGACGGTGGTGTCCAAAATGGAAGCTCGAAGGATACACGCGGATCGAGAAGTTTCTTATGCGTAGATTTGTCAATAAAATAACTAGCTGTAATATGTAACTTTACTTGGCTGCGCCTTCTTTCTCACAATACTTCTAAGACGTCAAATTGAAACGTATAACTGGTCAGAAAAAGGCCTTTTGCACCTTTTGTTTGTCTTATTCTCGCTTTTCGTCGAGTATAGTCGCACTCCTGCAAGACCGTTGGCGACTTGGCACTCGGACTCGACTTTGTGCAGCTACCAGCGAAGCCATTCCATCGGTCGGATGCGACCACTATCCCGTGTCCTATCCAATGGCCATTTTTCTCTTCACGGTTTTTTTTTTCTTTTTGATCATCTTCCTTCTCCCCTCTGTCGAGTTTATTTTTACCTTACACATCTTTCTCGTTCTAAGACCTTCTCCTTTTTCTATTTATCTCTCCCTGTTTCTAGCTTCTGCTAGCGTCTCTTCTCAAGCCTCGATTTTGCTTTGCACCCCATTCGGTTCTTCGATTCGGAAGCCTTTGGATAAAAGCCGTTTTTTGTCGTTTCCCTTTCCGTGAATGCAACAGGCGAATGTGACGGCGATGAAGAAACGGAACGGATGGAACAGGCTCCCTCATCCAGTAAAAAGATGCTTTTTGTAACAGAAGAAGAGACTAAGAAAGAAAACAGTGCGAGAGAGCGAGCATTAGGGATAAAAACGCACAGCCAAAAAAGCCGGGAAAAGACGGAGAAAACTCGAAGTCGTCCACTTTCTTGGGGCTAGACGGGCGGCCCTAGGGCTCCAACGGGGATTTCGTTTGGAGGCATGAGGAAGATTTTCTCCACGCGTTAGCCCATTGGCGCCCGGTGGCGGACGTAGCGTGAGCGAGAGCAGCTTGAAAAGTAGAACGAGGAAGTGGTGGTACAGACGTTTGCGACAACCTGTGTTAGATGTCACAGCCTATGAACATGCATAGCAAGAATGGGAACCAAAAAAATCCCGAGAGGACGACAGCTCTTGTGACACTGCCCGAGCTGTTTGAATACACCGGTATGCACGCAAGATATTCAGGGCCGGCCAGAATGAGCAAGAGAACGACTTTCGCTTTCGAGGTAAAGCTCGCTCAAGCTCTTCGCTCATAACGAATCTGCTTCCATAGGTGCCTTGTGCTTATTGCCTTGAGCCTGTAGACCCAACTTCACACAGCGATGCACAAAAACGAAATATATGTGTCTCATATGCTTATAACATGTGATGGGCTATTTGCTTATTAGTTTTATTTTACGGCATATGGTATTATCTAGATAATGGATTTCGCTTGCTGTATGTTGTGCCGCAATCTCGTTGTACTAAAGCATTTAATAAGACTAGTGAGGATTTGGAACAGCAATAGTATTGCAATGCTTCTTGTTTGATGTTCTCGACAATTTAATGGATTAAAATTAAATTTAATACAATCCTTAACCCAAAAAAAGTTTTCTAGTTTTTTTATTAATTATTCTTAGCAATAAAGGCAGATTAACTAAAGATTTAAAAGACGTCGTCTTATTCATGCTCTTGATGTTTACATTTTGTGTACCCTCGTACCAAATATAGTGTAGAAAACTCCATGTACCTACGGATATGTACCTACGATCCCAAAGTTTTCTGTAAACAGCAACATTTATCATTTCAATATAATCCAGTAGTTTCTTGATTTTACACAAATTCTCGCCACCAGCACTTAAGGCGAGCTATGGAGTCATCGCGACGAGTTTTCCAGGTTTTCTTCAGAGAGTGACAGAATGTCACATGCATGTTGCAACATTAGACAGTGCATTCCACCACATTTTCCTTTCCCGTGATCTCGAAGGACTTTGAAATCGTTGTACAGTGAGAGCCTATCAATACTATTGAAATGAGACACAAAAGTAATAAATAAATTCATTATTTCCACGTTGATAATCACTTGCGTGCCACACACCATATTCATCATTAGTATCACTGCAGCCATGTTTTCAGGGCAACGCAGTTCACATATGACATCAAACAATGAGCCTGATTATTCAAAGTAACTAAGTAATATTTCGGCCAGCTTCATGTCGTAGATGTTTTGCGTTCATTTCACGAACATCCGGGCCGAAAAGATCTACAACAGACGAACGAGCCATCAGTACACGCAATTTTACCCATGTGTGGTATAATTTTGTGCTGCCATGAATCAGTATGGCCTAATCTCGTACTGCAGGATGCACAAGTTACAGACAAATGACCAGACTGTCTTGGGTCTGTGTTATGACCTATTGTAAAGCCATTGTACGTGATGGATCCTATAACCACATGAAAGAAACGCACACGTAGATATTGTTATGGACCGTCCGGGTATATTAATCAACTCAAATTTAAAAAATGATGTCGATTACGACAAGGTGGCTTGAATTGCATCGGCATGGATTTGGTCGAAACAATGTTGTGTCCTATACGTTTTGGGCCTTGCACGAACTAAGCTCGTTGTCCTCAAAATTACAACCAAATATGTATGTAATTCAATCAGTATTTGTGATTAGGCACGCATCGTGCATGTAGACACCCGTAACACCCTTCAATTATTTGTGGGCGGAGAAGAGCTGCGCGCAGGCAAAACTGCCTCTGTTTAGGGCCGAGTTAGCCTGTTTAGGACAGGTTTTGAAATTGGATCAAGGTTTTAAATCCAAACCACTGACCTTGAGTAATAGCCCAGAGAACAGTCCAACACAAACCGTGGCGTAAGAGAGTAGTTGCGTGGCGTAAGAGAGTAGTTGCGTGGCGTAAAGAGCGTTAAAGAGTAATTTAGGGACTTACAAGGTAATAAGACTGCTTATGCTTAAGATTTTCTAGTGCTGTCTTTTATAGAGATGACCAAATGGCATTCCTGCAAATTCCCGCATCCTCTTAGAGTTTCGTGATGACGCGAAGCGGTGGATTCATTTTTGAACCGCTTACTTCTCTAAACACTTTAGAAGTGAATTCCTCGGGCAAACAGTACAATAACTTGACTAAAGTACTTGCTACTATGCGCACTGTAACCAGGTATTTTTTCACGTAAAGTTCACTTTACGTACTGCATATTTGTCTTTATATCAGCTTACCTCAACTGCAGTCAAGCATACAACGCTTACGCAATATACATACGCGACAGTAGCATTCTGAAGACTAAAAGGCTGGACGGGTTATCTTCGGCACTTCAAATCCTTGCTTCGTGAGACTTAGGAGATGACTACGACTGGCAAAATACGAGAAACGATAATCCGAATTTGCACTCGAGTGACCACGAGGGTCTCTGTGCATTGAGAAGGTACCGTTTACATTCTTCGTGTTTTTCTTCGGTATTTTCCAATTTTTCTCTCTTTCTCTCTGACCTCTCACATCCTGTTAGTATCTCTGCCCAAGCTTTTTTAACCAACATCTTTCGCGCAAACGGTCCAATTCACTCGTTCGCTCGTTCACTTTGCCTTTTTTCCCTATGTCCCTTTTTCGTCTGTTTCGCCCTGAGACACTCCCTCTGAGGACTTAAATAATTAACCAAGAAGACTCGTTTCCTGGGCTGTATATGTGTGTCAGTGTTATGCCAGCGTAACGTGGCCTCTTCAAACGGCCGCTAACACACAGTATTACGTTTGGGGCAGTGATTATGACGTCTCCAACCGACCGGCGCTGCCTCTAACCATCGTTGGAGCCGTCGTCGAGCCGCCGCGTTCACTGCCGCGTGAAAGTCCCGCTGGGATTCGTTAGACGAAGCTCGGAGAACTCGTTCTTCCAGCTGACGAAATTGCCCACAACCTCAATTTTGTTCAAGGAAACGAAGACGTCCTACTAGATCGGCAAGTGGTAACGACGAGTCAATTGCAGCGACGGTACCGCTTAAGTTATGAGACGAAAAGTTATGTCGATTCTAGACCGCGTCGATCGTATTAATATGCTGTACACAAAAGAACGCCGCCGATTGTCTGATTGACACTTGTAACTAGGTCCCCATGAGAACTTGTTTAAGTAGAGTTCTAAAAAGGCATTCAAGGAGCGTTAAATATTGAACGGTTTAGGTCAAGGTTATTAGGTAATTCTGGAATGAAGTGACTTCTATATGATGACAGAAAAGACACTTTAGGTGGATAATGTTGTGTCCATTTTCTGAATGTCAAGTTGTCCTGTTAGTGTCATCAAGGTAGAACTAAGCAAAAATAGTCAGATGATCCAGGCGCATTTCGTAAGGTACCTGTCGTGCCATTTCTACGCCAGCCATGTTAAAGATAAGGCTGCGTAACCTGTCATGGACTATCACCTTACAGCCACAAACACTAAGTCGGACCCCACCTGAAGTTATCGAACGAATTATTTCTATCTGGGGGGGGAGTTTACGACGGTTTGACATATATCCACTAACGAGATGAAAAGAGGACAAGACCGTCATGGTGGTCGATTGCACTACTTGACCACCTCACTTTGAATTCTACAACTAAAGTGTGTTTCTCCTGTAACGGTAAGTCACTACTCTGTCGTATTTGTCCGACACGAAATTGTCAAACGTGTACTTCGCGTCTCTGTTATCCTAAAGACGTAGTAGAGGCGCTTTTTTTCGTCATGGGTCTCGCCACGCAGCACCTGACGGTTCTTCGTGCATTCTGTAACCCCATGACGCCAATGCCAGCAAGAGCGTGTCGGATGACACCAGCCAATACAACCACGACTAAACAGTGCCGAGAGGAACGGGGCACTCAGATTTCTTGGCACTTCCATTTTATCTCCCTCTGGAGTGCCAGTCAACCTCTGATTCGCGGTATTCTTCGTGTTACAAGGCCATCGTATCAATGACGCATGTACGAAACTGCATTGAACGTCTCCGGCGCAGGCATCGATCCAAATCACGGGTATTGATGGAAAGAGAAAGAGGAATCAGACTTACTACATCGGATGCGCACCTCAGACGTTCAGACAACGCAGCCAAGCGAAGCGCCCTCTGATCTCATGCTTGTGGGGCGATGCAACTCATTGGCGAAATTAATTTCAAAAGGCTGGCCACATATGTATTTATTTCTCATATATTTCTAATCAATTGAATGCTCGTGAGTCAACATAGTTAAATATTTAGTAATTTTAGTTATAAATGTTAATGTATCATGAATTACAGTGCTTAGCAATAACTTTGCTGGACATATCTGTCCCTTCGTATCTTCAGCCTGAATTCATTCGCCTTGTCGGTGCCTTCTTGACGTGATACCTTAGCTAAGATTCTTCCCAGCGACCGGTCCTTAGTTCCTTTCCGTTCCAACTCTAGGGACGCAAGGACCTGGGGTAAAATCAGTCCGAAATCCTCTCTCTGCTTTAAGGAGTGGCTGGATGTCACGTCCCGGGGGTCTGGTTGCTTGCAGGATTACTCGGGTCGGTTGGTGGCCCGCTTGCCTCAATCTCGCAGAGTTCGCCGACTTAGTTGTACGCTGGCTGTGGGAACGGATGCTTTCTTTGTCCGTAATCAAGTTATTCGCCCGATTCACTTTCGTCGGACAACTCGACTTGACGACGACCCTGCACGCCTCGAGATTCTTACCGGCACCCCGTCTTGAACAACCCTTGGGTAGTTCCTCCCGCCTTTGGACTCCAGATTAGACGCGACGAAGTCTCACCCGACGCCGTAGCGAATGTCTCGCCTCCATTGCAATGGGCGCTGACAGCGAAAACCAGCGGAGATCGTAGTCACCCTACCAGCCAAAGGCTGCCTACAAAGCCCAAGTGAGAGCCATTAGAAAGTGGAATCCGTCGACCGCGTTCGTTTGGCTATTCCTCACCGTTGCTTTTCGGCGCAAGTGCGTGTGCAGAGCACCACAGGCTCCAATCCATTTCTGAGTTTTCTATTTCTCCCATCAGCGCTGCTGGTAAACTGGCCTAGGAACGGCTACCCACAGCGACTGAACACATACAGAACGGCCAAGGGGGAACCATTCTCAAATGTATCAAGGAAGATTCGAGCGAAATTTTGTCTACTGTTCTCAACATAACCCCGCCGTAAAGCCCCTCCGATTAACCCTGTCACGGTGTTCCTCACGCGATTATCGCTTCCTTCGTATGCAAAGCACTACAGCGCAACCGGTTGAAATGTCAATTCAGGCCGTCTGTCGAGAGCCCCTTGCGGGCCGGATTAACTACAGCTGTTACCCGCGAGGCTGTCAGATTTTAGAAATGTTTTTGTCCTCGTAATTGAACGCGAACTAAAGTACGTGAATAAGTTCGGCTTTTTGCTTGTATAACTATATATATATATATATATATATATATATATATCCCGTCGGTCATGGCACCATAACTGCCATGGCTTCGTAATCTAACCGACATCCTCCGATGGTCACTCTTCGAGCCCTTTGGTGGGTCAAGCGATGGTAACAAGATAAGGCCATGCCGTCGCTCGTGAATTTGTAGCTGACAATCTGTTCTAAAACTGTTCCTTACGCCCAGTTCCGTTTATATTCCAAAAAACCTACTGTCCATTCTGAGCAAGCCACTCCTTTCCCCTCTGACATTTTGCACCGATCCTGCTCCGTCTATTGTAGAGGCGGCGCCTACTGGGTTTCAGCTCACCACCATCACCACGACCACCCCATCGATTCCAACCATAACTTTAGGCAACCGCGCTCGTGCGCGTTTAGGCAGGATCTCGCGCGTTCAAATTTATGACGCGTAAAGTGGTCGGTCGTTCGGTTAACCGGCGATGTGGTTTTTATAAAGCTTCTTTAATCAGCGCGTCCAACGCTCTCCGCCTTTGGTACGATCCCATCCTGAGCCTTTTGCGCTAAACTACTCTGCTGAACGTACGGCGGAATCACCGAGCACCGCTGTGCGCTATGAAAGAAGCTAGAAGACCCTTGGGGAACCTCTAAGAAGTTCTATTTGAGACACACAGGCCCACAAGTCGACAGGGAGGAGGGTACGGTCAAAGCAGCCAGCCAACCAACAGCGGCGTAGTTCTTCTAAGAGAAACTCAGATGGCCTTTCTCTTGATGGGGGCCATGTGGAATGCGCAGCGATGTTAACGTTCGTAGTGGTCTCGAAGTGGCAGGGAGCTGCAGCAGAGAAAGCAGCGCCTGAGCGTATGCGATGTTAGCCGAGCAAAACACAAAGGACTATGCTATCAAATAAATGGGAGTACACGGCACACCGTGATGATTACGCCTTCCCTACAAAATTCTTATCTTCAAATCTTACTACGAAAATAGGGAGAGACCTTAATCTTGTTCCTAGTTAAAGCGACTTGTATGGCCGTTTCAGCTATCTCTCTTTTGCCACTCGTCGTCCTGTGCGAGTTGGTTGTCGAAAAAGATCGGACTATGTTGGCCGGGTTTTATTTTAGTCGAAGGGTACAGTACAAGTATGTTCAACGTGAATTTCAGCTCAGCTGATGTGCACCTTCGTCACGTGAAACACAACAATGTTGCAATCAATGGATCGATTTGCTTTCCTCGTCATTAAGTAGAGCGAAACCACAGAAGCTAAATTCTAATAATAATAATAATAATAATAATAATAATAATAATAATAATAATAATAATAATAATACGTCTGCATTGTTTGAGTTGTAATTTTACCTCTGATTTGATTACGTTTTGAAGAGAGCCAACATTTGTTCGTCCTGCAATAGCCATGGCTTTAGGCGAAGCTCGTCTTCAAGGACGCGACGTAACATATTGATATTTTATTAATTTCACAAGTGAAACCCTACTCGGAAACTAGAAACAAAGCCGTGTCTGGTTAGTGGACTGATAGGCTATATTGCCATGGATCCGCTCGGTCGATTTATTCAACCTGCGTCAGTTGTGGGATGACTAGTCTAAACGATTGCTTGTCACTGTGGTGCGTCAAGGTGATTGTACAATGAGAACATGGCTGCATTTGTTCCAACCTCATCTATTGTCTCTACGTTTCACTGACGGTGGAGCACTCGATAAGGAAATGGCAGGATTCCTTTAGCCGGATCTCTCCCTCTCTCTCTATCGTTCCGAACAATTCGGGGGAACCTCGCGGGCGGAAGCCCTCTCTCCAGAGCGTCCTCCAAGGGCCAAGAAACGAGCTAGGCAAGCTTGTTCATTGAGTTATATTTTATTACAACGGAAAACCGTGTTTCGGTTTCTGTATCCGCCTGTTTCTACAGGGGCCACCGTCAGCGGGCAGCGAGCTCGTTGTCCGTTTCTAACACGGCTATCGACACAGCCAGGCGCCCGCTGTGGCAGATGACATTTCTCCGTAACGTTGATTCACGACACCGGTAGTTCTGACAGGCCCTTGTCTTGGCCCTAGGCCCTATTCGCGCCTTATCCCAGCTTTTGTGAAGCCCTGGGGAAACTCCACGGCGACGTGCGTACGTAGTGGGCGTTGTATCCAATTGAATCTGCTTCCGCTGATTTCTAGATAGTTGTAGGAAATAGGGGCTGCGTAATTGCCCAACGCTGTGCTAGAACTTCTAAAAAAAGGCCTGTTATCGAATGGAGAATTACGGACCAACCCGGGTTGCACCACTGAGCCGGCGCCTCCATGACACAACTAAAGACTTGCTCTAACGCCTCGCTCTTTGGTTACGTTTCTCAAGTAAAATAGGTGTCAAAATGAGATATCGGTGTAGAATCGTGGATGAATGTCGGCAGAATCGTCAGAATTGCGAAGTCTGAAGCAGAGATGGTGCAGCACTCGACCACCTAGGCCAATATGAACGGCCACAGGGATGAGTATGCAACAGGAGGGCCTTGTTGTAACCACGGCGCCAAACAGGAGCCACGTCTCTGTAATCTACTTCGCTAGCGAGGTAACAACGGGCGCTTCAAGCTGTCTCACACGAGCATTTTTGGCCGGTAGCGTCCTCGTCTGCGTGGAGTGCTTTCCAATCGTTCCGTCTGAGGGGTTTGTTACATTATGACTTCCCCACCCACCACCGTATGCCCGGTGCAGACGGTTGGCGGATAGAGCGAGGGGTTCCCGCATACACCTGGCTTTACAGGGACGCTAGGGCGTGTCGGGGATATTTCTGACCGTAAAAGAGGCGAGACAAAGGGAACCACACGAAGCAAAACGAAATATAACGTCCGAAGAAGCCTACCCGAATTCGGCAGGTTCAAACAGGGGTTGAACTGTGTCATGTCACGCGGAATCATGACTATCATGCGACCCTTCGCTTATGGCGAACATAGGCGCCGAAATGACGCAGCTGTAAAGTATGTCGGTTAGATTAGTAACTTGGCGGTCATTTATTGTTGCAACCACGTGATAAAATCTGTAAAAAAATCTGTAAAATCTCACAAATACCTGACAGTATCGGGTTTCTAACCATCTGATGCTTCAATAGAGGGACATATGGGAGCCGTAAACATCGTACTTTTCTCGTGATAACGTCATATTATCATTTCTCTTTGAGTCGAAGGGGGCTTTATGCACAAATGCCGAACCTTCATACCGCTTTGATAGTTTTGCACATACACATGCGACGATACGTTTGTTGACATACTTAGTTCACATTTTGTAGATCGTTTTAGGTACAATGAGCTTGACCAAATTAGCGTACCAAGTCGTTGTGCGACAAAACACAGCGACCACGCAAACAGCTAACATATAGGATCGTGCTCCCAACTTTAATTAGCTAACAGGCAGTATATAGCTCACTTGTTGGATTGCAACTCAAAAATATGCCAGCTAAGAGGTTCTACGTCGCGAAAAACTGCACACCGAAATACAAACCCCCACCCATGTCTGTGACTGCCATGGAATATCGAACGCTCCCTATTTGGTTCAAGTCTC
Source organism: Tropilaelaps mercedesae (assembly GCA_002081605.1). Classification (NCBI taxonomy): domain Eukaryota; kingdom Metazoa; phylum Arthropoda; class Arachnida; order Mesostigmata; family Laelapidae; genus Tropilaelaps; species Tropilaelaps mercedesae. The sequence continues at coordinate 77,407 of MNPL01024474.1, forward strand.
GTACGCAAACGTTCTGGAATACATTTTATGCTCGCACAGAGGCAACTCCATCCCGCTAGGTCGAAAATCCGCTCAAACAAGTCCACGCAACGTAGTATGGCTTCTGGCAAATCTGCTACGGGCGAAATAGGGACGGCGATTCTCGAGACTATAGTCAGGCGGGTCTGTCTACGACCTGCGTACTTTTATGGCAGAGGCTTAATTTAATCCTCCATTTCGCGACATGATTTAGCTCCCTTGCTGCTGTCCCGTCGCTTTGCTATCGAGCGCAGCAGAATCTGCCTGCTTCACTTACGAAGGCCTCAACGTCGACGACCACCAGTCGCCACCGGCAACTTGACAAACGATATTATGCCCACAGCAAGCCTAAGCGCGAATTGGCATGATTCCTTTCGGCAAAGCGTCCTCATAGGAGTCGTTGGGCTAGCGTTTTATTTTTCAGCAACCTAACTTGCGCTTGAAAGGCAACGATTCTCGATAAAGGGAAACGCCATCCTTCCCTCGCTGTTCGAAGCTACTATTGTTGTTGGTAAGTGCCGGCCTCTCTGGTGGATCGCACCATAAGGTGTGGCGGCCGTTCACAAAGGATCGTACGACAGACACAAGCCACCAAGGTCTAACGACACAAGCAGCCACCGCAGGTTTGTAACTCTCGACCGAGGGGACGATCCACTACCCAATACAGGCGGGAACGGGGTAAAGGACATATGCATTTGAATGGGCTTTCCGCGTAGCTCGCTAGTGGTGCTACATGCGATGGACCAAAACTGGCCCGGCCGAACGCCCGCTAACTGTGTACCAGCGGTGTTCCTTCCACTCATGCAAATCTCTTTCTTCTCGTTGTATGACGCCATCTGGGCAGATTGCCAGCTAAATGCTACGCTCAAATTAAGCTATCTCTGACCAGTCTGAGTAATGGCGCCACTAATCGAGACGAAAGCACCTCTCGACGAATCCGTGGGGAAGGGGCACGCGAACAAAGGCATCAAAGCACAAACGTAAGGGATAAATAACGCCGTATAAAACAATATTAAACAAGGGAACTATTAGTAGTGTGGCAAACCTCATGTCGAATCTCAGCTTTAACATCTCTCGTCATGCCGACGAGTTCAAATAGCCTTGTTGCCGCCGAGGCAAGGAAGCTTAAAAGAAGCTTGAACGCTAGCCTGCTACTATTGTGTGCTCAGCGCAATCCAAATAGAATTAACGCTTAGCCCGTATATTTTATAAATGAATCTCTATGAATATATATGAATTAAATCTTTTTAAATTCCCTCTTATTTCTGTCTGTCATTGTCTTATGGCAAACTGACTGTGCTACTCTACATACACAGCTCGTAGATCCGGGCACTTGAAGTTAGATAAACTTTATCGAATTTCGTTAGTACCGAGTTCCTAGAACAATGAATCGTGATCTCAACCTAGTCGAGTGCACTCGACACAAATAATGGCGACATAGGTCCAACATTTTCTCCATCTCGGTCACGTCCGTACGGGTGGAACTCTATAAACTTGTAACAGAAACGAGGAAACACTTCTACAAACACTTTCCTATGTTAGACCGATCACGATGTGACACAATTTAGCAGGCCTACGCATTTTGAACGAGACAATCGGTCAGCGAGCGTTGAGCCATAGCGATGACACAAAACATATTTTTCAGCACACATATGTTCTTCGAACAAACACAAGTATGTGTTCGGATTTGAAAAATCGGATCGACCAGTAAATTACATGCTGCCGAATATATTTATTTATTTTTTTTATTATTTATTTTATACACAAAAATTCAGAAAGTGCCCAGTGAAATATTCAATGACGTATATAAGAAAATAGCCCGTTCCTGTCTAACGAGTTCCAGAGTTCCTCCTTTGGATAGAATACATATAAATTCCCAATGGGAGCTAACTATATTTTAACACAGAGGGAACACGAGAGTGAGGTGTGTGGACATCATAAAAAAGGTGAACCTCGTTTGGCAAGCATCTAGCGGCAGACATCTCTGCAGGTGCTATACTATAATGCATACATTGAAAAAACATGACACCTTTCTAGGAACATCCGCTCGAAGGAAAGAAACATCGTGAATTCAAAAATGCGTCGCTTTATAAACACGCATTTCACTAATAATAACAGGCCTGATGGACATGAGCCCGAAGTGAAAGGGATGGGTGTAGCCGATGCAGCTTCAGACAGACCTTCAGACAAACTAGCTGTGAAGTTCTTGTGAGATTTTCGGCAAACACCCAAAGCGTATGTCTACGGACGTTCGAGCACGCGTCCCGCGGATCAGCGCACACAGCGCAAGTGACTTTCACAGCGAGCGGCCAGAAAATGTTTAGTGAATGCGCAATTGTTTTTCTCTGGCCCGCCCGGTTTGCTCGGGTGCCAGTCCCGTACGGAACGATGACTCGGTCGTTGTGCAGCACTCGGTAACAGGTTGTTCTACAAACAAGGCTACAAACTATGTAGTCCACAAGACACGCGTCTAGAACAGGACAGTGCTGCGTCACGCAGGGAATGTGCTGCACATAGCACAAACACGTTCGCTTCAATGCTATTCAACTCGTCTGTTCACCTAGTTAGCCAGTTGTGCCTTCAGCATTAAGGCCCGCCCTTATCATCAGCCTTGATGGCAGTCAGAGAGGAGCGCTGATGGTGTGGAAGCGATTAAAAGCTTTCGACAAAGCGAAGTTACTCTTGGCAAGTTGCCAATGAGTTTACCATTGATGTGCTAAGATGTAGAGGCGTTAGGGCTGGATAGACCCGAGGGAAGCAGGTGTTCGAAGAGATTGTGACTACCTAGACTAGGTTTGCATGTATAGACGTTCGTGCCTAGGTGATGAGCGGCTTCCCAATGCGCAGCTTCAGCTAAGTTGTGGCTTCATGAGGTGTCTGGTACGTTCACATATATGTTTTTACTTGAGCATTGCTCTTTATCATCCTCATATTAGAGCCTGGCCATTTGGCTGGCTCAAAGGATCAATGTTCTCCTTATGTTCTACGGCGGCATTCCTATGTGGACAATAATTTTCCTTCGCTCATCCTCCTCCTCCTCCTCCTCCTATCACCTCAAAGCCGAGGACGTAGCCGCAATCTCAATTGGGTCTCGCCCTCTTATCTCTTCCCTTTTCCTGTAGCTTATATCGTCTTCCATGGCGTTCCGGACCCCGAATCTTTCCTATCCGCTTTCCCTTATCCGTGTCCAACTACCACTGCTTTCAGTTGGTCTCACCAGCGTGTCACTTCTCCCTACAGTTGTTCCCCTTCACTGCTGCACATGCGCATACAGGCACGTGCGTGAATAAGCACGAATCGTCTCTTTCGGGATTTTATCCGTCGCGGAACTTTTCTGTTTCGTGGAAATTTTTCGCGCGCATTTGTCTCCGCCCTTGACACGTCGATCGTTTCGCTTCGCACGCTGGAGCGACGACAGTTGTCAGGGGTCGGCGTACGACTGGAAAGAATGGATGATCACTATTCATCCACGGGGAGTGGAGCTCGATGGATCTCCTCGTAAACCTCGTAGCTGTCGAAGTACCCCTACATCTTCTTCTACAGTCACGCTGCGCCCCACATCGCCGTCACTGTGCATTTTTACCGTCTTCGTCGCCTCTACGTTCGCGCGCTGCCTTCGACGGCAGCGACGATGGTGCGGCCGGTATTTTCTTGAGCGGTTCTCGCACATAGCGTCTAGAGCCTGTCTCGGTCATTTTCCAGCTACAGGGGTACCGTATGGCCGTGTGTGCAATCCAAGACTCTGGAGCTTCTCGGCGATCTGCTGGCGTCCTGTTTTGCTTTTAGGGCGCCTGTTCTCGCGTAAAATAGTTCGTTGGGCGAATTCGCTGCTCTTCATTGGTCCTCCGGTTTGAATTCATTATTGAAAGCTATGTTTTCTTCCGCCGATCTCGGCCATTACCGCAGATGCCGAGGAGAATTCGTTGAATATAGGGCCTGTTTCTAGACCTGTTCGCGGTTTGCTTGCCTCCATCGGACGGTCGCGAGGAGACTGACAAGCCCCTACTTGGGTCTACAAAAGAGGAACGAACTACTACTTCTCGAAGATGGCTCTAAGCGAACGAACCTGCGCATCAAGGAGAGACGCAATAGGAAAATCGAGTCTCGGGTGACCGAACGCTGGGCGACGACAGTGACTGCTTGCTAAAAACGTACATTCAGTTAGGGCCTAAAGACTGTGGAACCACTTAGATAGTAAACGAAAGCGAACTCAGACGAAGAGATAGGGAGGCTAAAACTAAAAGAACGTCTGCTTCAGTTGTGCTGCTGATAGAAATGATGAAGACGATGATGCTGATTGTGATGGTCTTGGCGGATTGGCCCTCAGGCAAACGGACCCATGAAAACGCCTCGAAGGAAGATGACCAAGGTAAGGCGGCTTCAAGGCAGTGCTTTTCATAGTGAATGCGCACGATCAGAAGTTAATGCACGGATGTCTAGCAAAAAAAAGTTGTGAGTGGTGCGAAAAGGACAGAGGCGGATAAGAAGTGCCAAGTAGCATGCGGTAATAGTTGTCGAAATTAAATTTCTTTCGCATTTCGTGCGTCCTGTTAGAATGCCTCCATTCTCAAGATCGAGTATGGTGCCCCATTGTTCTCGTTCCACCTTCGTAAGAACTATTCCGTTTTTGAAACGTTTTTAATACGTACATTGGAGAGATGAACTGCATCATCATACATCGCATTTCGTGACGATTTGCAGATGAGTAGCTGCTTAGTCGTTGATTTTCCTCTATGTTGCTTCTGCTGCCGTAAAAGCAGCTGCTCATCAGCACCTCAGCATAAAGCGACACTCCATTAAAACATCATATTTTCGATCTTCAATGATCGAAGCTCGTCGTTGCGCTTTTACAAACCAAAAGTCAAGACAGAAGCTTTACTCATATCTAGCATTTGTACAGGACCGTAGTCCGGATCGTTCCATTCAGAGGAGACACGACTTCGTATCGGGCAGTTCCGAAATGTATTGAGGTTTCGATCAGCTGCTTGAAGTGAGCTATTTCACGATTTTCCTTAACAGTGCAAAGCTTCCAACTGCAGTCAAAGTGTGAAGACATCTAATGACTACTTGATTTAAACAGGTTTGTTGGTTACGTTGACTACATTCCAGCTGAACTGAATAAAATATCCTATCTTAGGTACTTTTCATTGAATTGAGACACAAATTGTTTGTCGTGTATTGACGAGCAAGTTATTTTGGCCGCCCGAATTGTTAGGGACTTGAGGGGCTGAAACGTCCGCGGTTTCTCGTCGTTATCTGGGCTCTGTTGGGCAAGTGGCCATGATTGGCAGGCGCGCCTAATTGCAGGTTTGTGCCGTCCTAATGCTACTAATACCGTCTAGGCCATACTTTCATGGCACTGCAACAGCAAAGATGTTTTCTTTGAGTCTGTGCCGATCAGAAGCATCAGACGATGCATCAGAAGTCTGCCAAACCCTCGATGCTGCTGTGTTTACGAGAAGTGATACGCCCACAGAAGAAAGCGCAGTTGAAATGGAACGTGGCAGTGACAAAAGAATCGATACATCATTAGAGAAACGAACCGTTAGCGTATTTGGCATTTAATCTGTTTCTTTTTTGCTCATGTAACTGTAAGGATCCCGACACACGTACGTGTACACGGATCCTACGAATTCGACTCGTCCAGGCAGATGATCAACATGACGCGGAAGACACGCTTCGTTTGAATACGTCTTCTAATATTTTTCCTGAGCCAAAACAGTGATACTACTAATAGTCGCCAACGGCGATGATGACATGTCAGCAACGACAACATTTCAGAGTGAACCCGTTTTCTCGGAATGATCAGCGTCATAACAACGTACGCGTCCGGCACACGTTTCGTTCCCGTCGCCCCGTCTAAAAGTAGTTTGTTTATTTGACCCAGCCACTAGCGTGGCTAGCGGCAGCAGCAGCAACAGCAGCAGCAGCAGCAGCAACAGCAGCAGCAGCAGCAGCAACAGCAGCAGCAGC
>MNPL01024474.1:92061-153534 GCA_002081605.1 Tropilaelaps mercedesae
GCGGATAAGTGCTGTGTTTACGGGGTTTTGAGGCGCTTAGAGACGCTTCAGGGGACATTTTTTTTAAGCATAATTGTTGCTCGATGTTCTCGCGTTTCCAACTGGATGAGAATTATAGAAAATTGAGTCGTAAGAACGCATGTCGTCATGTTACTGAGTCCCTGCCTTGATGTGGAGTTATTTGACGATCGACACCCTAACAAAGAACGCTGTAAGGCTGAATAACGCCCTAGGCTTTAGGACAAGCTTGTCCGATAGTCGCACACAAATAGGACATTCACTTCAACAAAAAAGAGTGCAGTATTCTGCGTATTTTATAAAACTTCACATCATCATTATACCATACAGTCAATTCGTTATAATTGTGTGCAAAGAAATTACGAAACGGATTTCACAGCGCGCCTGTCCCACACTCATATCTTCAGAGCCAATTGGTTGCACTGCTGCGGAGAACTTGATTCCGTTTGTGTAGCTTCGCCCCGTCGTTAATTGATACGACGGTCTTTCTTGTTCTGTGTCATCCCGCTTGGCCATCTGGAAACTTATCAAGTGTCCACTAATGAGTATAAGATAGACATGTATAAATTAGACATCACAAGAAGAAAAGATAATTTTACTTGCACTTAGTTTTTTTATGCCGGGTGGCGTTTGCGGCTCAATCAGAAGGAACACGCTTGTATCCCATATATCATACACCCTGTTAAACAAAAACGCGAATAAAATTAGCCAGTTAATAAAGCTTCAAAAATGTTTCCGTTTGTCTCTTATTCAACAAGCTGTAACTCAAAAATGCGCAATATTCGACATCGATATTACCTTACGGCCACCTACTTTGCGAACCTCTCATCAATTCCGGTTTAGCAACATCGATTAGCTTCAATATTTTCGTATTGTTTCACCAAAATGCTTTTGTTCTTCGTTCTCATGGCACATCCAGTAAGTTCCATAATGTGATTCATAAATAAATTTAGTTATTTTTCAACTCGACCTCCGTGTATCCCTGCCGTTTCATGCCATATCCACACCGAGTTCTTCAATTACGCTTCAATTCGGATCTTCACAATCTTCTTCACCGTGGCCTTGTGCGTCTGTTTCTGGAGCACTTCCGACGGTACAGCCGACAAGTTGTTGTAGTCCAAGCTGTAGTAATGGCTGCTGAAAGTCCGAAGCTACTCGCTTCTGCTGTTGCCGGCTTCGTTTCAATTCGGATGGAGGCGGACGAAGAGATCGCTATTTCGATTCTGCCGTGCGGCCTAAAGCTCTGTGGCAAGCAACCAGCATATCGGTGGGAACCAACGCAGAACGCATAGAAACGACAAGTCCGCTTGAAATTGCCTTAGGCGCTGCGTTCCTCTTAAAGTCGGCACACGAGAGAGCGACCAAGCTTTAGGCGGAGCGACCAAGACCACTATATCGATGGAGGGGTTGAAAGCATACGACGATGTACGACGGTCCCATCGTCTGCCACTGTCGCCACCAACACCATCTCAGCTTGTAGGGCGGTTCACTCACAGTTTTTTCGTTCTTCATTGTCCTATTCGTATGAGTAAAGTTCCCACGTTTAAAACAACAGCTGCCGCTTCAAGCTTTCCAGGCTAACAAGGGATATATGACGTTTAAACTTTGACAGGACACGCTTAGTTTAACGGGATATCGTCATTTCGGTTGGTTAGTTCATCATTAGGGCAGCGAAGCGATGGACGAAAATGATTGTGCCAATGCCATGTACTTGCGAGACCGGCGGATAGTCTTTTTGCGTCGGTTTTTAGATTGTGGTCCATGTCCCCAGAATAATCGTCATCGATCCTCGGTTCATGAAGCTCAGTGTTCAGCTCAGTAGCTCGTGATTCTCAGCCTCGTAAAGTATCGGAGGTCGGATCAGGAAAGGGTGGGAAAAATATGTAGGTCAGGTACGTTCGAGCAACCTGGTAAGACCGTGTGAATTACTACAATAGTAGGGGATTGCGTTTAACATGGACACAAGCCATTCTATGTATAAATATACATCTAGTGCTGCCAACAATGTACGCCATGCAGACGATCGTTTGACCTAAATCAAGGCGAGTAATTAGCAGGGTAAGATGTTTAGGGAACTTCACCGGTAGCAGATGAAATTGCAGTTGACGCAAGGAAGTGCAACACGCAAGTAACTCTAATTGGGTGATTGCAATCACGTTGTCAAGCGAACAACTCCACTTTCGACTCTTAAAAGACCTGTCTCGCGGTATAACTCAATGTCGAACTTAGTAAACATGTTCTATTTAAAACATCGACTTGCGCGTTAATGTATTCGCCGACAGCCCGCGTATCTCCACTACAGTTGCTTTCTGTGGCATCCGTTCTCTATTATTCGTGTGTATTTTTCTTGGCAGAAGTGGCGACTGATGAGTTTGGAATTCTGCACAATCAATGTTTCTACAACCGTTCCAATTACTGCAAGTAATACAGCGGTTAGCTATAACTCGGTATCAATATTGCGTTGATGTAGAAAAAAACCAACTGCAAACTTAGCAAGGGAATGGCAAAGATTATTTGAAATTCGTTGTTTTTTAGGAGAAGAAGGCCGGGGAGCGAGAGGGGGTAAAATAAAGAGAAAAGGACACCCAATTGAGGAAGTTGGAGGGCTACTTGAAGCCCTAGGCTAAAGAACACAGTTTCCGCTCGGGAGCGTCCACTTTCGACAGCGTACCTGATTTATTGTGCTAAGTTCATGAACCACATAGAATGGACTTTACTTGTGACTCATTGTGCTTATAACCCTCGGAGACCAAGAAAACCCTCATTTCCATAAAGATTCGTAAATCTTAACATGAATACGGTACAGATCGCCAAATACTTGAGCTAACAAGAATGCATACCATGATATATATATATGAGAAAATTGGTGGATCAGTACGATAATAACCGAAATGGTCATCTGCACTTACTCTATTGTAACCTGGTACTGCATTTGCAGTGCAATACCAAACTCTTCTGTAGCCATAACGGATTAAACCAAACCCGTTACAGGTACAAGTCATTTAGTTAAACTGGTAGCTATAGCGTATTTACTGAGGGCAGTTTTTCCTGACATTTGCACCGTTATATGCTAGCAAGAGCTATCTCGATACGTCATTTAGTAAACTAACTTTTGACAGGAATCTTTGACAACACGAGCGTTTTATTCCGTGCCACCTTAGCTAGCTAGTTAGCTTAGTTAGCAAGGTCGGTTTGGTTATTGCCAGGTGCTCTTCCAAAGTTCATGTGTATTTCCGCTTCTAACTCAATGTTTGAACCCTGCTTTTCTCAGCTAACTGAACTATTAACGTTGACCATTTATGCGTCAATTAATTTGTGCAAATATTTTCCACGCCTCTGGAATACATGCACTCGTATTTGTCAATGTATTGTTCTACTCCGCTGTCGTATGGGCAGATTACGCGCCTCCCTCCGCTGTTCAATTGTTCCCTCATTGCATTGTACGACGTATTGTCGTATGAAACGTCTTGTATGAAACGAAACGAGCCAGAAGAGATACAAAGCTGGTGGCAGCGTGTGACGCCCGAATACTCCGACAGACTCCGATGCGAGCATGCAACAAACACATGATCCGAGTGCAAAGCAATGAGGAACAGACGAGACAAACAGGAACGGCTGAGGACGGATAGTGTGTTTCTGTTTTCGGGCACTGTCAGATTTTCCCCACTATTGCTGAACCGAAAGACGAGTAGCAAAGTAGAATGGTGTGCCGTCGATCTATCCCGATTCACTGGGGCATCCGGCAGATGCGGATCTTGTTACCACTGCTCGGATGAGATGTGGGGATTTGGAATTATTGTTCTCTTTTGTCCTCCGTACAGAGCTGTTCGGCCGTAATTTCTGCTGCCCGGTGGCAATTAGTACGTCTGGTACCCATACGCAGGGGCAGATTTTGACGTGACGATCCCAGTGCTGGTTTCCGGTCTTCAGATTCCCAGCCAGGGCTTGGTCCGAGCTCGGTGGCTTGGTGTGCGCCTTGCGACCGGAGGAGAGACGTAGGTTCCCGGGTTCGATCCCCGCCGTTGCACATTTACATTTATATAGGGTTCGTCTTACGCAGTAAAACGAAGCAAAAAGCGCTAAAATGGACGCTAAATGTTCGCTGATGGTCAGCCCTGAAGAAAACAAAGATTCCCACAAGGGGAGTCGCCTCTCGTGAAAACAGTGCTTGCTCTATCTTTGCATCCAAGCAGCCCCAGGAGAGGAGCGGGTAAGGCGGAATTGGAAAAGACCGAAAGTGCAAAGGGCTTCGGCGTCACCGATACAGACGAGAGTCGTTACGGAATAACGTGCTACGCCCCATTTGGCCGTGCATATGACCCGAACTGCCGAACCTAAACGCAGAAGTGTCTTAGCACTCTGTTCCGAACAAGTTTTATATTCTGATTGCAGGTGTTTGTCTCTGTTGTAGGGGCAGAGGAAGACAGAACGATAGAAGAACAAGAAGCATTCTTTGTGAGCTCGAATTTTAGGCAACTTACGTTAGATACCGTACGAACGCAATTTAATATTTAAGCTTGATCAATAAACAAAAGGGGCAGGCGTAAACAATAAATGTTTTTTTCTAAAAAGAAAAACCAAAAAATGGTGATCCACAAGTAATTTAATTTTTCAATCATTCATAGAATCACTTGTGACTGAGACGTTTAATTCACTTTCTGATAGAAAAGCTCATATTTTAGCCTTTCAAGCGGAGCGTAATTGTTTTCGATTTTGAATTATTTTTAATATTCATATGTTAATCAAATTTGAAGTAATATAGAAATAAGCGCTTGTAAGGTATTTCAATCGAGTTTGCTTTGAAGTAACCACAACACAACTTAGAATGTTGGTTCATTAAAAACTGCGCTTTTGTTGAGCTTATGCAAAAAATAAAACGCACTTTTTAACGACATTCGGGTTTTTTAAGAATATAATTTAGACACAAATAGAAGCTTACTTTTCATGATCAAGTCGAAACAAAATCGTTTCCTCAGAATAAAATAGGTTTAAGTGCCCAAAGAAAAGCGCTTTTTTATTTTTTGTTTCACATACACACAATGGTCGAGTGGAAACCTTTCAATAAACAAGAAGGGGAAGACTTAATCGCAAATCATTTTATGAATGTTGAAAACCTCAAGCTACTTTTTTACGATCTAGTGCGCATATAAGTGCGAAATCTTGTGGAGATTCTCAAGATTGGCGAATTCTAGTGATCGGGAAGATTTAACGAGTCCAACCGTGATTTTTCAATGGAACATTTCAGTTAACGGGTCCATGTGAGAGTATACCTGTGCCTTAAACTGCTTCACATCGGTTTGCACATTCATTTCCGTTGGTAATAGCTCAACAGTCAGTCAATAAAACAAGGAGTCGCACGTGCTCAAAATAAATTCACCAAGGTTAGAAAACGCACTCGATCTAAAACATTGAATCTAGCTTACTAGCTTTAAGCTAACGAGTTGTAGCTGATTCGAACATAGCCTGGGACGCCCTTCGTCCGCTTTGTTACGTCTAAATGGCTGCGCCAAAGAAGTAACCTTATGTTGAAAAGGAAGCCAATTGAGGTCGCCTCAGATGCCATCGGAACAAGGCCTGGTCCTACGCCGACGCCTGCACGGCGGTACTCTGTGTACCGTAATCAGCGAATTGTCACCTGGCTACTGACATCGTTTAGCAAAAACTAGAGTCCATCTCAGATAGTTTTGCCAAAATTCAGTCGGGTCCATTCAGTCGGGAGTATGAGCCTCAGCTCTCCTCCAGCTAGTCAGCGAGTTAATATTATGCATCGCTTGCCCTCACCGTCGTCAATGGTAGATGACGTGTGCGTTTCGTGGGAGACGTAACCGTGCGACGAATCGGAGAAACGCCGACCTGGAGAAACTGGAAACTGCCTCAGCACTGACGGCAAGGAAAACAGGTTTTTTCTTCGCCTTTTTGCTGCGGCAGGAGAACGGAGTTACCCGACGACGTGACCCGCACTTCAACGTGGTCACACGCTCGTTAACGCCTGCGCGGGTACGCCGCTGCTGGAGCGAGTCTTGCTGGCCCACCCTTCGAGCGAGAGCGGAGTGTGGGCCGCGTCGAAGGGGCTGCATCCCTTCTCCGGGGCCCACTTCTCGCTTTGCTTCTTCGCCTCTAGCTTGTATGTACAGAGAATGCGGGTCTGCGTGCTTTGCGTGTGTATGTGCGTGTATGTGCGCGCGTGTGTGTGTGTACGTACGAAACGGGGAACCTTTTCCTTACAGCTAGCGCTGTCAAGGGACCTAGCCAGCACCGTCAGTTAACCAGAAAGCGAGGCAGGGTCGCGAAGAGGTTGCAAAGAGAGAGAGATAGAATGGTTGTAGTAGTGGTGAGCATCTACCAGGACCTGCGAGATTGGTCGCAGTCTCTAACCCTTTGAACCGCAAAGTTACGGGATAAGCGGGTTATACGTAACGGTAAAGGCCACAAGAAGAATAGAGGGACGAGCATGGCGATCTATAAACGATAGAGAGACTGCTGATTGGGTACCGAGAGGAAAAATATTGCCTCAACCAATTACTTCGTATTCCACACACCAGATCGAAACTAAGAAAAGATTTAGATTCTCCCTGTAATGAGGTTTTAAACTACAATACAGTTCGATGTATTAAAAACGCGTATCTTTTTGTAATGCAGCTTATATGCATGCAATTATTACCACTGGTAACTGTGGTGTAATGTGACAGACATTTATTTTAAGCCTATTTTCTTTTTTTTTTTGTGTAACAGCGTAGATGTTTCCGTGCACTTAGCTTGAAATATGCGCACATTGAGCACTCCGTCTCAATGAGGTCCAAAGCGGGGCACGTGCTGTTATCCCAGCACAGCTTTCCCAGACACTTTGGTCAATCGAAGCACCCAACCGACGTTGTACTTAACGAACAAGCACTTGAGTATTATTCCTCCGAGATATTTTAGAGAACATCAAGCCCAAAATTACAAATATTCTGAGTGAATCACACCCGGGCTTACTAAAAGCTCGCTGTGCAGAAAATGTCTATAGATAAAAAAAAAACCTACTGGACTATAGATACATTTTCTCAAACCTGCTGTTCATGCCTGTTTTTCTCTAGACTTAAATACGTAATTGTATATTTTAGTACCTACGTGGAACTGCACGTAGAAGAAATGACAAGTATGATTAATTTCTGACCCCTAGATTGCACACTGTTAATCACTGCATCCCAAACTGTAACGACGGTGACATCTGTACATATACGCAGACAGGAACAGCTAAAAAATACCAATCCGAGATTTGAAATAAAATGACCAATTTGTATTTTTACCTAACAGTGTGCCCATATTGGTGAAACAAGATCAGACAGGTTTGGGTCTCGACCCTGCACACATGGGTAGAGTGGTTTCTACTACCTTTAAACGATTGGTATCTAGCAGACCCCCTCGTTTTTTCTGCATCTATCTTTCTTGGGCGGTAGATTGCCATGACCCATCTGGGGCTCGATAGACGGGAAGTTAGTTTAGCCTTCCGCGGTCTGTAATGAGCCATTGGATTGGATTGCCATTCAGTCCCGTTCCATTCGTTGTCCATCCACAGCAGGCGATGTTCCGGAAGACCTAAAAATAGGCCCTTAATTCCCTGCTTCCCCCATTCGCTGTCCCATTGCGGTGTCCGAGGCGGTCATAACGAACATAATGAGCTACCACGGCTACCACGATTGCGCCTGAGCCCACCGGGTGGCGTTGCCGGTCATCAGACCGTTGGCTCCGGATTGGGTTGGGGGTCAAATCTACTACTATAGATAAAAAGGGAGAATTTCCTTTCATGCAACGATTTTCGCGTCTACAAACGAGCAGTTCCTCCACGTGTATAGTTGCTCCTCACTCAGGTACATTGATCTCAGTGATTTCCCTTGGCCCCCAATGTCAACCCTATTGCGCAATGTCATGATCTAATTTTATACGAGAACAGAAAGTGATTTAACCCTCAAGAAAAATGAAGCACTCTAACTCAATCAAAAAATTTCTTGAGAAATTTATCGGGTACCATACACATCGACGTACCTTTTTTCGTTAACTGCAAGACACCGCTTTTGTGTGCTTAAGTCACGGTCGACGTGTAGGCCATTCGGGATGTGCTACTGGGGTTTCTCCGCTCTACGCTGTGACGTGTTTATTAGCGCGTCCCCCTCAATCGCTCCCTCTGACTCCGTTCTCCCTTCTTCCACATCCTGACTCGTACAGTCTATTCTGCCCACACCATGCTGAAGCACCGTAACTCCCCGTCCTCCGCCAGCAGGCCTTAACCATGACGCTGAAACCGCTGCTACCAACAGATGAGGCCCCCGGGGGAACATCTCGAGTCGGGTTAACGGGACAGGGAAGACAGCTTCAGCCGCTTGGTCTGAACAGAACAGGCTTGCCCTGAGCTGCCGCTGTGGCTTGCCCTCGGATCATGGCGTTAGCGAAAGGGGAAGCCACTAGAAGGCAGGCCGACCAACAGGGGAGGTGTTAACCCCTGGCTGTGTGGCCCCGCAGGCAGTACGCGGCTTTCCGCCACGCACCTCAACACGACGACGCCTGAAGCAGGAGCTTCGCCGACTCCGCCGCTCGCTGCTAACAGTGTCGGTCCCTGAGGGACCATCGGTCAGCCCAGCCTAACCCGAGCCAGATCATCCCGCGGCGTCAGACATGCGACCAGACAGACGAGCAGCGGCCAACCAGCGGCAACAACACGAAAAAAGGGGAAAGGAACACCAACTCTTTCTCGATCCGAGTACATAGACCAACATAGACCACTCGAGCGGGAAAACTCCTGCACCAAAGCGTGCCCCCTTTCGTATCCCTCCTCGTTTCCCACACTCAGCCACAAACGCTGGTACCACCTTCATGTAGATAGAACGGATAAGAGCAGACCGAAGACTACACAAACGGCTAGCGCACCACAAGGATCAACGCAAGCAACCTCAGCTCGAGGATAAGCCCACATTGAGCCCACGTTTTGTGTGAAAGTGTGTTGACTGAGCAATAAAACAAAACGGTCAACTCCATTTTTGTGTAGGATAAACATAAGGAATTTGAAGAGAAACTTGTTCAAGTAGACGTCCTTACAGACGACGCTATAAGGCCCAATACTGGCCACGTATGTGTAACCCAACACGTAAATAAACGACGAGTGAACATTCGGGCCGGGTACGTATCGGAAAACTCTAGTGAATAAACAATAAAGGCTCTACATTTCCTATATCACTTTCTCAAAAAGTATTTTCACACACACACATGCACACCGTACACGTTTTTTTTTTTCGATTGGCTGCCTAGGGCCGCTCAAAAACTAACCTGTTGGCACATATTACATACGACCAACAGTTTTAAAAGGGTCGTTAAAAATTTTCGCTAAATTGACGCCCACCTCCCCCCCGTTTTGTCCCCCCGTTCTTCCTGGTTCGTCCTGCATATAAAACCTGCCTCATCTCGTCGTCCTGATCGTCCACCGTTTTGCTGTACTAATCTCTGTGATTTCATATTCATGACCTCCTCATCGAGCGGCCGGAGCTGAACCGCCAAGAGCTCCGCGTGCGCGCCCGAGTCCTGAGACGACGTATTAGAGCACGGCCGACCAAAAAATTCGTCCCCGGATCCTCTATTTGACAAAGCCACTCAGAATCTCGGTTTGCGGGTCTCATCAGACAATGTAATAATAGGTGTGCCACTCGTTGGCACCTACAAGGATCACAATTTCTACAGCTGAATAATTCAGCGGTGCCACGGTACGTGTGAGACGGATATATCCGAGATTGGTACGATCCTAGACGATGAGATTAACGACAAGTCACCTCAGGTGCCTCGTCATTGTAGTTTCCATTGGCGTGCCTACACTGAACACTAGACACTAACTAGATGGACACCGAGTGCTTCAACGTGAATTAGCTATTTCGATGCAATTAGCTCTTTCGAATTTCTCGCGTGCGCCTCACGAACATTTCGGCAAACAGTTTTTGAGTTGAGCGCTGCTTGAGGAATCAGTCGCAGAAACTCTTCTCACACTCGCCTGAGGCCAGTTTCTCCGTTAGGTGCTCTTGAATAGAAACAGGTCCATGACCTAAAACTTCAAGGTCAGACTTAGTTTATGCTTGCCAGTTGCAAGTCCTTGAAACACTAACGGAAGTCTAAGTAAATCGTGGAAACTATCATCTAGGGTGGAGGGATCGAATTGTGATACGGGAAAAGACAAAATTGCTTCTTTAGAGAAGTTCAATTGCGATTTAGAGGGGAGGTTTAGCCTCGATCATTAGCGTACTTCTACTGTGACAAGCGCATGAGTAAAAAAACACAGATCCTGGACATTTCATCCCCGATGATACCCATTTTTACTACCTCACTATGTGAATGTAGTATTTCGAAGAGATTTACACTGTCGACTTACGTTCCCGCACCACTTCGGCATACAGAAGATATTCTTACCTCTATGAGGTTATCATTTGAAGGAATTATTTAAAAAACATCTGCGGCAACTTCCGCCACTATTCCTTCTCAAGTGGCCCACTAACTTGTAGACAGATGACGGATTGGCGTCAGGCAGTTTTGCGGCGTCTGAACACTTTCGTTTATCTGCTGTGGCTACAGGCCCTAATGCGCCGTTAGCCCCCAGGCGTCAGGCCACCTTAGCGTATGTATTAGGCCGAGTCATATTCATAAGGCTGCCCTGTCGACGGAGGTGACAGGAGGGCGAGTGCCAGCCACGAGTGTAGTAAGCAGCCCTTTTATGGAGCGTGGCGGGGGCCACACATGCCCACGAGGGCAGACGTGTGTGTGTGAGAGTGTTCGGGTGCCCGGATAAATTCGCGCGCGAGCCTGCTCTCCCCACACTGAGCAGTTGCGTGCTCAGCCTGCCGAAGTACGACTAAGTCTCAGCCTCGTACCGTTACTCAGTCTTCAGTTAGGCAAGGCGGAAGCTCGAGGTCCAGTTGGTCGTTAACGGGGGTCCGGCGGGATGTGTCGTGTCGACGGTTGTGGCCCCGACTCCGCCCCAATTCACTCACGCCACGTGCATCCACTACGTCGAGGAGAAAGTACCGTACTTGGCTAAGATACAAGCTGCCTACTCAAGTACAGCGAAAAAAGCCTAGGCGCTAAGCTTCCCCGCGGAGAACGCCGCCCTGTTGGACCAAGCGTGGCGTGGTCGTACAATCAACTCCACTCAACTCAACTACCTTAAGCGACACTACTACCGTTCGGCTTAGCTAATAACAAAGGCCCGTCTAGCTGGCGTGTCTGCTTACAGCCTGCGGTAAGAGACTGTCAGCTGTGACTTGAGACCCGAACTACGTGACAGTTTGATGGAGCGACTGAGCCGATTTTACAATAGTCGTCGAACGGCACCCCGGACGGTTGTTGGGAGCTTGCAATTTCTATTAGGAGACGAAGCAAGTTTCATTGGAGAGCACTCGAGATATATGTTCAGGTTGGTGCTTAGAGGGAGAATGGTGATGCTGTCAATGCATTGTAAAAAGAGTCTATCTAGAGACGAACTAGAGACTATTTGTGCCTCAGTTATGATGCCGAAACGTTGATTCCGCAAGGTGTCATGATCTTCACAGATATCGCAGCCATTCTTGCTTGCCGGGCAGCAAATGTTCGTTTTACTTTTCTTGGGTTATTGGCTACATGAGTGTTTTTCTGTCGTTTGCTAGGTGGTGACATCCCGTTAAAACGAAAGATTTTGACCGGGTGGTCGGTAAAAGCGTGGCTTTTAGCTAGGATCTAGACAAATTCGCGTTCGATGGTCTGCTGGCCGCTGCTAAGCGCAGATTTTCCCGAAAGATAGAGAGGGAATCGAGCAGCAGCAGCAGCAGCAGCAGCATTCCACGAGAGCGATCTGCCCCCAGTGGGTCACCCAGATGGCCCCTTGTAAAAGCCAGAGCAGGGACCCACTCCCTCCCTACCACCGCCTCGGCGGCTACGTTCACGCCGCGGCCAGCAGGCGGGTATTAATTCCGTGCTTGTGCTGCCCGTTTGAACGGTACAGCGATTTGGATTCTCGGATAGTACGGCGATGCTGTGTGCCGGCACTGTCAGCTCGGGGGGAGTCTCAACAAGCCGTACAAACGAGGAACTGACTAGACAAAGGGGGACGTCCTAAAGGGCATTCCCGGCTGGAGGCACTCAGCCGTACAGGAAAGAGATTGGAATGTCTCTGAGACCCAATATGAAACCTTCTCTGAAGCGTCTCTGAATTGCTAGAATTTTGCCAATGTTGCTCCGGTTCCTGGTGAGAAAATAAGGCTAAGACTGGTGAAGCGCCCAGTGGACCCACTGATGAAGCCATATTATTAAGTCTCTTCCCGCCTTTGTACTGGCACCACCGCTCCATTATTTGGTCACTGCTATCGAACTGTTTCATGTCGCGCTGAATGTTCGACAAATTCGACATACACCCTAAGTTATGCCGTTGTGCGACGCTGTACATGCAGCCTCCTGTCTGCATGATAAAAACATATCACGAGTTATCGCGTTAGATCATTATAAATGTTGATTTACGAGTTTAAGACAACAGCGGTAAAAATACACATCCCGAACTACTATTGCGCGCGTCAATTTCTAAAGAAAAAAAGGTGCTCAACGCATTATAGAATCGTACCATTGCAAAAGCTCAATGCAAGTGCAGATGATCGATGAAAGTACCTTCTTGTACTATGCCGAATGAATAAAGAATTTTAGGAGTGGACATGATTTTGTATCAATCTCTTCGGAAATGATTTGCATATCAAAATACATTCATAGCATATGTCTTTACGATAACCTCAACATTGTTGAAACATCCTCAGAAACGATGTCTTATAGGAATATTCAGCACGCTCCAAAAAAGTTGCGAGTGGTACCCAATGAGGTTAAACAGCGTTTCAGTGCGTCACTTCATCACTGTTATAAAACAAAGCCATGTCCGAAAGAAAACGATAGCAACATGCCTATTTGCCCAACGATGAAGTACATGGGAACCTATCTTCGACCCCACCCACTTAGGCCCTCCGCCTATCTGTTGTTTAGCCAAGTCATTTTTCATAGGATTTTCAAAGCTCGCTTCGTATTCCCGTTGTTCTGAAATAAGATAAAACCTCACGTTCCTTCTCACTCCTCAGCAGAGGATCGAAAGAGAAGGTTTGCGCACTTTCTACACAGGGAACAGAACCGTTCGGAGGACATATCGCCGATTTATTTGTCGTTGGTGTGGTATACCTCCTTGAGGTGGCGGCAGTCGGCGATGGCTGCCAGTTTCCACACGTCGGAGAATGCCAGTGAAGACGTTGTCGAGACAACCTAGTGCCCAGTGGTTCGTTCCTGCTCCTCGCTCCCTTTCACCCTAGAGGAGTGATCTTCAGAGGCGAGAGAACTCAAAACGCCGCAGGACCTGGCATCGGCCCCCGGGCGAGGTTTCTAACCAACAGATAGCGGCGTAAATCATCTCACTGCTTGAGGGCCCGGTTTTCTCACATCCTGGGAGCCACTCCCCAGATGCACCCGTTTTATTTTCCCTTTCTCTCACTCTCCCGGCAAGGACGACAACGTAGAGGATACGATGCATTTTTCTTGCCAGCAACGGACGCTGGGACCCCACTTGGACAGAGTGCGCTTGGCGTGGCTGTTCGGCGCTGGACGGGAACGCTAGATGCATTCGTCGCCTGCGTCGAGAGACCGTGTGTTCAATGTGAACGTGCGGTACAGCCTCTGCTTGATGTGGGGTTGGGGTCTGTCGGGCACCGAGACTTGCGCTGCGTAAAAAGGCCGTTGGAAACTCATGCGTCTTGAATGTGCATAGCGAGCCAGCACAACCAGGACAGGGATAGTGGTTTGATTTCGATGGCAGGCGAAAGTATGTGACATGGGGCAGAGAATCAAGTAGGCAGGGCCAGAGGATTTGACGACTGGTCCTCATCCAGGGCAGGCTTGGCCTTTTATCTCTCGCAATTACTTACCGCTCTAGATGTCATAGTGGCGTAGCATCACTGTCACGCATCACATTCGTCGCTGCTTGAATGCCACCATGCAATGCTGACCAAGGGCAAACAGGTCGTATTATGTAATGGATGCTAGAAGTGTCGGTACTCATACACCGGCACCCATAGTGCGGACGTCCCAGAGTTCATCACATGATATGAGCGCGGTCGAATGCTTTCGCAAAGCTATTCTATGGAGCTCGCAAACCTATACGTATTCTTCGGGAAACTTCTATTCGCACAACTATATATATATTTTTCGAGAGCGAAATAATCACTCAAATAGCGAAATGTTCAGCGATGAAGTTAGTGTTGTCGACACAAGGCTAGGAACTTGCATTGGAAATATATTCCGGTATTCCTGTACCAACTTGCGGTTAGTCATAGTCCTGCACGACACGTATTACTTACTAAAAGCATTCGCATCTGGTTTTCAGGAAGTCCATTTAAAACGCATTATTTGAATAGTAGTGCGGTTCAACAAAGTCATTTGTGTAACCAACGTTATAGAAATCTAAATCAGCACGAGATAGCAATAGATATTCTTTCCTGTATGAATAGTAGTACCAAGATCTAGTTTAACGTCATATATCGCGCACATGATTGTTTCTACAATACTGTGCAATAACTAGATTTTCTCCAGAGTGTTAGCTAAGTAAGCGTCTATTCACAGTAGTCTTCGTTTGATCGCACCCTAGAGGGACATTTTTTCCGAAGAAAATAGCTATCAATGGCAAGTTTTCATCTTCGAACATTCGGCCACGAGCCGAGAGACTTCGAGAGGTTATCCGGGCCAACCTCCACTCAGCCAACGCTTGAATTCGTTACTTATTCATCTGATGGATGGCCTCAAGCCAAGTGGTCCCCTATAACAGGTCGCTCGACCCGTTCGGGCTTTTCCGTCTCTATGCTAGGTAGCAATGGAAGGCCATTGCAGCAAGAGGAATAGTGATAAATTCCCAAGTAGCAGCTATTCCATTCAAGAGGTCGTTAGATTGCCGCCCAATAAGGTGTTCTGGATAATGTAAGGTTCACCTAAATCCTTCGGTAATCGGTAGGCGGCCAAAATTGTGAGTAATGCAACACTTTTGAATGAGTTATAGTGCCTTTGCACACAAAAGGAATTTTCGCTGCTAAAATATATCTATACTCAGAAGTTTGCTTGATTCATAACCGTTTGCTCAAGATGGCTAAGTAGACTCACATGAATTCGACGTGTCATCTCCGAATTCATGTTATCACTACACTACTATGTTGTTATGCTCACCTCGTTTGTGCAGTCCAGATTCCTCTTCATGGGGCCCAGTGGTGACGGTTTCTGTTGGCGAGCAGATGGCCGCACCTAGCAAAAGGGCCAGGATGGCGGCCAATAGATTTCGATTCGCTAAGTCCGTCCTGGATGCCGCCATACTGGTCTGGCTCTACACCTCGCCTCCTGTAATGCAAAGATCATAATTATTTCATTTAGAACACATACTTTCATGACGTTCATATACTAACATAAAACGGATGATTTCGTGAACGTAATAGAAAGAAGCAGCATATGTGTTGCAACAAGAACTCCAACTCATCAAAAATGCCTTCAGAAAAATTTGATATTTAGGGTTAAATTTTAAAAATTAGATCACAAACAGAACTAAAACAATCATAACTAATTGGATCGATTCTCTGTTTACTGCTATTTTTGCAAGCGGTATTTGAACGGTTCTTTTCTATACAGCGTAGCTGACGTTAGAAATTGTGTCACATATATGATCTATCCCTCACACCCCAATTCAAGTAGAGGGGTTTCCTTTCAAAATTTATATAAAGGGTCTTGCACTTGCACACGGTCGAAGCTCTCAAGCATTGACTGTTGCAAAAAATTTAGTATGTTAATATCTTCACTGTTTTCATTATACTATTTTATTCAATTCGTTTTTTCTAGAATCAATGTGGCCGAACGTCTTATTGGTGGAACCACGGGAGAGTTATTCTAGAATGTCATTTTAAATTCGATTCAATATTTTTCCTCGGCGAACGAGCGATGTTATCAGTGTGAAATATTTTCCATCGTTCGGTTCGTCTGTCGGTCCCTTCTTTTCATTATTTTGCCTTAAAGCATTTTTTTCTCCAACATGGTCGTTCCACACCCGGGAAGTATAGGGGCCTGCAAATGCTTCGAAGAGCTGCTTTCTCGCAGGGTGAGCCGCCAATCGATTTTCCGCCTTCGTCTATCCGGTGACGGTCTTTGCACTATTGCTCATTCCAGGAAGAGCTTCCTGAAACTTCACAAACTGCCACTTCCCTTCAAGTCTACTTCGTACTGACGAAGCCGCTAAAGTACAGCGACTACTCTTAGAAATTTCGCTATTCTGTGCTGATTACTCGAACGAACAAGGCAGGAATCGGTGTTGATGACTGCCATTGTCCATGTGTCCCCGTTCAACGTACTTTTATGGATTGCTTAACCAGACGATTTTATTGTAGGTAGCCCTCGTTCTCAATTTAAGCCCCTAGAGATGAGCTACACGCCAAATAATATAGAACTCTGACTAAGGAAGTTTGTTTGGTCGAAGGGGCAAATAATTTTCAATGAAAACGCGATGTCGATAAGTGGCCCCATATATTCCCGGTTTTTCGGTTCTTAAAACTTCTAGCAGTTAGCAAGTGCCACAGCGCCAATGTGGCCATATGAATTGGTTGAAAATCATGGTGAAATAGCGAACTGAAGAAGGCCCTAGCAAAAGTAGGGTAAATCAAATGGAAACATGAGGCACAGTTAACAACTTAAGCAAGAGTAGCTGGAGATAAGCCCTGATGACCACTGGCAGCGAAAAAGACTCTATTTTTGGCTGTTGTAGTTGGAATAGTACAAGTTCGCATTAAAAAAACGCGCCTCCATTCACGTAAAAATGTGAGAGGGAGTGTTTTAGGCATTAACGTTAGAGGCTGGTAAAGGCACGCCACATTCACTTATACAACAGAGAAATATAAGTAGAACAGGACCGCCTGGTAGAGTAAAAATGAGCAGGTCAAAAACCGAAAGCCGATTGGATTATATCTATACTATGGTAGCTGCTTACCTACACGAACATTCACAAAAAAATGCGACAAGCTGTCGTCAGTAGAACGCAGCTTCTCAACTTGTGTAATCAGGATCAGGAATTTGGACAGTGACATATGGCTCTCCATACGTATTTCCCTTATTTGAGTTGTAATCCACAGATTGTGCAATTACGCTGTGCAAAACTTGTTTTCCCTAAACGTGCAAGTGCTCATTATCGGTCGAACCAACCGAACACCTGTACAATACAGGCTATCAACTGCAAAGTACACTAAAAAGCAGACACTCCAACTTTACCACTGAAAGCATTTAAACGTGGATCCTAGAATTTCTTTTTACATAAACCAGCCAAATGACGTTGGCTTTTTGTGTCACAAAAGCTCCGTATCCCACTCGGTCTCGCCTGCCATGTCAAATTTCAACATCTTAACGAGAAGATTAGCTGTACGTGTATAGACGTAGCAATCACTTGCATTTACCGGCAGTTCATAGACTGTCCTTTGACCGATTTGGCTACTCGCGAGGGTCGCACCTGTCGATGTAATTGATGTCTATACTAGAAAGAAAAGCAATGTTGAATAGGCTTTTCTATATGGCTGCAGAGCTGACATAGGCGGTTCTCTGTGCTCGGATGGTAGATCGGGTCAACGCCACAATGTGACTATTACTCTCGCTGACGATATCGTTAAGGGCAGATTCGAGAAGCTTCCCCGTTGTCGGAAGAGCGAGCGCAATTTATCACATAACCGCTATAAGCTTTAAGGAAGAGAAGAGCAGGTATCCGCAGCAATGACAGGAGAAGGCTCGATAAGTATTCGGGCCATTTTCGCACTACCGTATATCTTATTGGCACTTGAGCAGAGTATATTACATACGGAAGAGACGTGAACGGGAATAGTTAAAGCATTCGAGCTAGTTCTCACTTGCGACAAGTTGATTGTACGACTCGCGCTATTGGTTTTGACACCAATGTTTACAATAGCATTTATAACTATAAAGCGAAATACCTTTATTTTAAAATGTGATCGTCCGGGTTTATCACAACTGAAAACGTGCTTATCAGACCTATATTCATATAATTGCAGTATGACGTTCTTGTACACGCGAAGTCTCTTCTACGTATGAAAAGCGAGGCTGATCGTTACCTAACACTTTTTCTCTCACTTTTCACTGCTTTGTAAATACCTCCCTCAAAAAATAGGGTGTGTACATGTATACAAGTAAGCATGTATAAAACTAGTTGAAGGATGAGTTGATAGATCAAATTTTTTTTAAAAGCCACCGGAGACTTCGGGTGTGCATCGATGCCTACACATCTGTCATTATTTACGTTGACAACATGACCAGTATTGTGACACCGAAAATTATAAATGCCATGATTTGAGCCCAAATGCGATCTATTATCGCGATCAATAATGAGCTACAAAAACAAATGGCTTATGGTCGGCTTATTAGAAGTACTGGGGCTAATGATTTCCAACGACTTATTTAAAATTGATTGATCAAATTTCAAAATATGCGCTCACAAGAGAATATTGCACAACATTAAATATTTATGACGCCAATAAAGGTCGAGAATATATCCTCATCAACGCTTCTGTTTAGACTATGTCAAATCTTGAGTGTGTATCAAATACAATATGCCGTTCGAATTCGACGCGTCCAAGCGATTCTTTTTGAATTTACTGCTTTTTAGTGGCCTAACCACTCTCGTCGTGCTTGCAATGTAACGCTGCAAATTATATATTTAAGCAGTGCTTATCAAGAAATACTTCGACGTCACATTTTAGTAACGCTAAAGGTTCTTTAACGGGCACTTCCACGCAACAGCATATCGGAACACACCAGGACGAAAAGCTTTATAATGAGAAAGTGGGCTTATAAAAATATTGTTAGTGTTCGAAGTCTAGCTATTCACACACTCTGTTGCGTCGGAGGAGAAGAAACGCTTGTTTTCTGTCGAAGATTGCGGGCGAGAACTGGCCCTGGTTTTAGAAAAGCGATATCCTGCTGCGCACGCCTGATCTAGTGCTGATTAATCTTAGCTCATCGTACTTGCAGAGTAGTTGTCAAGGTAGTTGTGGGATACGAAAAGTGACGTACGAGTAGAGGCCCACCTGCAGGAGTACCGTTCTAGCGAAAGCGGGTGCAGGTCGGGAACCGAATAGGAGAAGCAATGCGAAAGCAGAAAACACGATTAATTTATTCATGAGCGACCGCACCTACGACATGTGTATACTATGCCAGAGGCTTTTATTTGTATAAATTACGTACGCTTAACGCATTATTTGTACTATGTTCTATGAAACCCACTATTTTCGACTTTGTTCCTGGACCAATATTCACGATGGTCGGGGGGTCAAATGAAGAAAGCGAGGAGACGAATTTCTCAAACAAAAATAAGCAGAAGTACATGGAGGCAGAAAGAAACGCGTCAACTTTACTGCTGTGCTACGGAATGTTTGCATTTTTTTCAATGATCAGTGCATTCCTGGCAAAACAACATAGCGCATCTGAACAATATTAGAGGGATCGTAAATAGGAGTCTCTATATGGGATATATCGAATGAATTAACGCCGAGTAACATGCCGCTCAAAGTTTCTCCATTTGATTTATGAGCGTGCGCCGAAGCCCCTTTATTTAGTAGCTCAAGGCAAATTAAATGTTCGCACTGCGAGAAATTTGTTTCTGATTAATAGTAAATTTCATCCAGTTATCACGGGTCTTAGCGAAAGCGGCTAAACTGCATAGATTGACCACAAAATATGTCGGAAGCTAATGTGTGTGATTTCTATCCATGAATGGCAGGAGAAGGTGATGGCTACAACGCTTTTGGGTAAGGCCGAGCATCAGAAAGCGATTACGAACTCTTCTGCCCAGACATTCTCGTACTGATGATCTGTACGATTCAGTCATCTTAGGACGTTACTGGAGAATGGAAATCGTTGGCCACATACAGTTTACAGACGGCTTGTGCGTTTACACTGCCTAACGACAGAAGGCAGTAAGTCCCTGAGAAATTAGTATATATAGCTTTTTCTGCAACTATATTCATAGATTTCGCTCATTTTTAGCAGGTTGTTTTCCCCAAACCTCATAAAACACAGGCCATATGTGTAATTATACTCTTTCCTAGCAAGGCAAGAAACTTTCGTTAAACTATCAATAAGAGTTCTAGCGATTGTCACAACTTTTATATAACTTCAACATTTTATTACACATTTTTATTTACAAAAAAAATATACGCATATGATACGGTGCGACTATTATAAGTGATTCCCCTAAACTACGCTAGAATTATGGTTCCGGCTCTTCCGGGGGTTTTCCTCCTCGTGTCTGAAAAATCCAGCCCCCAAACGCGTATAGACAAAAAACATGAATGAATTCGTATTAAGACTAATTTGATCTCTAAACCTCTTTTTGGTGACAGTAGTTAGGGCAAGTCCTTATGAGAGCGGGCTGGACATAAGCTTTTCTTTTGTGGCAGCTGAGCTATTTCTCTTGAGGGGCTGCAGCTTCTCAACAGTCGGCTGGGCAGATCTTTTACTCTCTCCCCGGCTTTTTATTTCTTCCTGATGTCGAAGAAAGGGAAATTAAAAGCAAGCGCTTGAAAAATCCTCCTCGTTCGGTCCTCCTTCTCTCATGAGACACATCTCACGCATCCTCTTCTCCTTGTCCCGCTTCCTCTACCGCTACTGCTGCTGCCGCCGCCGTTGTTCCCGCCGCCCCCAATAGTCTCAAACGCGGTGGGCTCGTCCGCCAACCGAGAACCTCCCTAGCGGCCAAGAAAATCCCCGGTTAGCGTCTGGCTCGAGTCGGGTGCACCTCGAGTCAAATACGTTAGATTAGGCGCACTTGTGGGATAAGTGTAGAGGTTGCATGTATGCAATATTTTGTAAGTGTTCTTTATAAAGGCAATAGCCTTGCCAGTAGATATTGTGCATCTAATATAATTACCGACGATGATACTTGCAAGGCGTTGCAGGTTTACTAGTTTGTTTAAATGTTTCAATACTGAAGGAGCGGCTACGCCGGGGTAGCAGTAAACATATGTAGTACAAAAATCCAATCCAAATACATGGCTGTCTTTATTGAGTGTTTTACTTGCAGTTATAGCTTTCGTCAAAACTGATTATCATGTAGCTTGCAGAGGGTTATGTGCACGCAACATACACACAAATTGGTCTCTTGCCTATATAATGATGCCTCTTGTTACGAAACGATGCTCCTAAGGTATATATGTCGTATGCGGTCCGCCCCTTCTGCTCCCACGGATGGTCTTACCAGCCGTGCTTGCATACGTGCGAGTACACCTCGAAACACTTCGAAAGACACGTAGATATACAACCCATCCGCCAAAGTGGTCCCAAAGTAAAGCAGCAGAATTAGTTTAATTCACACTGTCGTTTCATCATATCGCACAAAAGATTAATAGGATTCCTCTACTGGTCCACCACGTGACCTCACATAAACAGAAGACTGATGAGAGAGCCAATACAACGTGCACTTGCAAAAGGGCCGAAGTGATCAAGGTAGTCCGCACGTGCAGTTTGAATAACTATTTAAACTGCACTTGCAGAATGCACAGATATGATTCTAGAGGTTGCTTGGCTAATAGTTGTTAATAGAGCTATTTCTATTTGTCAAAAATATGTTTTTATCTCTTCTTTAAGTTACCTTTACTGTAAAATTTTCTGTAAATGAAGAAGGTACATATGTTAGTTTCGTAGGTCATAGCGCATTCGCTGTGTTTAAACGCATATCTCTACTCACTAGAACCGTTGTCTGTACATTTAGGACAATAGAACCTTAGCCTGATAGATATCTGACTTGCGCCCTAAAAAATTGAAGAGGATGTGCGATGCTGAATTTCTCAAAAGTCGTACCAACATGTCTGGCATTCTTTTAGACTTTAATGCGGTCTGCTGCATCCCTGATTAACAGCGGTGAATTTAGATTCTGGCTTAGAATGTAGACAATTTAGATTTGTACAGGCGTGAGTTAAAAAACTCGAGAGTTTCTAGCAGCTAAAGCTAGACCACATTAATGACCAAGTAAAATATAAAATCAATACTACGGTGTACAATTTATGAACCTATTCCACATTAAAGCGTTTCATATTCAACTCGTTTGATTGCGATATTCACTAACTCTATTTACCACTCCATGTATGACTGACTGATTCTACACGAGATGACAGGCTGTTACAGCTTTTCTTTCGCGTATCATGGCTATAGCACTTGCCATAACATCCGGTATCATCTCCTCGTTACGACATAGCGGAAATTACTCTTACGAGTTTACGATCAAATGGCCCATTACTTAAGAGGTTTGATGGAGAAGACTCCCCGCAGAGCCATCAAAATGGTAATAAATGGCGGATTCAATGAAATCATCGTGAACATAAACGCATACGTGGTTCAAGCGAATCAGAGATCAGACATGTCTCTGCCTTTCGCCTAGGCGGGAACGAGGTAGTTAACTGAATTTGGCGTTTTTTCTTTTTATCTATCTCGAAAGCATCGAAAAGTGACGCGGCGCAAACAGGAAAACGTCATTTCTTTAGCCTGCGTGCTTTCAACTAAATGTCGTAGGGAAGCTGTTCAAATCCTGAACTTCAAGTGTATTCGCTATTCGACTGATCGTTGGTCTCTCATTTTCTCCTTATCTAATGGTTAATCGAATCTATGGGTTCAGCTTATCAGCTGGACCTATGAGAGGTGAAAGCTGTGACTCTACGGAAAAAAGCTCGTTTCATAGCTCTGAATCGGTCGAATATTTGAGTGTACCAGAGTAGGGAATTCAAGTATCACCGGTCAGTTGGGTTGGAGGCATGCTAAACAGTATAACTCAGCCCAGAAGGAAAGCTGGACAAAATTCTTTAAAAAACTGAAAATAATTCGTACCGCACGGAGATATAATGCTCACTGCCGATGTTACTGCCGAGAAAACAATTGATCTAACATTTCAATTAACCCAAACTGATCTGAAATAACCGATTTCGAGAAGTAGCAAAACTCAGACGGATCATATTCACCTTTATGATCAAGAAATCGCTAACTCTAACTGAATTGCGTCAAGCGCCTTGAAATGCATCGTTATCGAAACTCATCGATTGGATAACAGCGTTGATGTTTTCTTGCACTTTAAAGATTATCTATCTATATGTCTATGTCGATTTTGTGTGACAACCATACCTAAAGAATTAGCCTCACAAAACACACACATGTGCACGCAAACAACCAGCGGACTGTCGAAGTTTTGCTACACGAGTAAATTCGGCGTTGTAGCTTGAGGAGGAGTTTTGGGTTCGGCTGACAGCAAGGCACTCAGAGCAGATGAGCGACCGTCCGTGGGTATCACAGGTGGGTGGGAGTAAAAAGGGATCGAAGAGCTAGGCTGCGTCTGTGGAAGAGGCATTACGGCAATTTCACACCTGGGTGCTCTTCTCCGATCTATTCGAAGCTGCGTTCGGCTGCTGTGACCAATGACGTGTAGCCAGCGCCCCTATGCCACCCAGCGTCCCCTCTGATCCGTTCCCTTTTACATTTCCCCCCTCCTTTTCCAGCCATTCCCCCCATCAGACACGACAGAGCTGGATCTAGCACTACCAGCACTACGCATTGTACCAAGGCGAGCTTACAAACACCGCAAGTCGATAGATCGATACACGTCGAGAAATCCGAACGTAGGGCAAACGTATAGTTGTAATTGGCTTTCGCTTGGGGTCAGCTAGAGCTCACTTTGGGGTATAGCCGACTGTGCCCCTTCTTTATCTGATACCGGACGTCCCCTCAGTTCTCAGTTGAGCCGCTTCTCTCTTCTCTCAACTCTCACACAGCACTCATGTCGAATATCATGTAATGAACTTTGCTTATACGCACGACGACATTACAACTCTCCAAATCATTAACCTCAAAGGCGTTCTCAACTGCTATTCTCACTATGATAGCTTCTATTCTCTCTTCTGTTCCACGCTATGAATCTCAACTAATATATAGACTATGCCATAACGATTACTGGCGACGCATTGTCGCTTCCGGAGCGTCCATCGCTACGCATGGTCGTGGGAGAAGGGGTTGGTTATTCTAAGGGACTCCCAAGCCAGATTACCAGAGTGGGTCAAGTCCATTCTCTCTGCCAGCGAACAATGTTCCGTGAATTACGAAACCGGTAGAGTTGTGGGGTGGAAGGGCAGGCAACTGTAAGGCCGGCTGATCAGTTATTACGGGCCGCACGATCAGGACAGAGGAGCGACGACGCAGCTACTGTGCCGTGTCGCCCGCTCATGGATGTCGAAGTGATTCTGGGCTCAGTGTCGGGAATCCTGCAATGGGGCTGGACGGGGATTGGGCGGGAAGCGGGACGCCATAAAGTTTTTGCCGATGTCGCTATTGCCGACAGCTCGGTAGCCTCCTCTCGGCCAGTAGAAAATGAGTCGTTTGGGGAGGCTACGGCAGGCAACTACATAGATGGATCCGGACCAGTAGAAGCCCGTCAACTCTTGTTGGCACCGCTGGTATAGTTCAATACACAGCCCGATATGGTAAACGCTGTTGTAACACTAAGGCGTGAAGCGTAGCTTGTTTCATTCTTGAGATGAAAACTAGACGAGGGATATGCAGAGTATTAGATGCACACGTAGCTGTGTCGAAAGTATAATCTACTGGAGTATTACATATCTAATGATGGGTGTTAGGTATTGGCCTAAAGTGTGTTGTAAATATAGCCAAAACCCTTTCTCGGAATTTGCGTACAGCTCAGCTGTTCAGAAACTGACAAACATAATCATATTTTATATATATGGGTCGCTTATAAACACAACTTTTGTGACACCCCAATGAACAAGGCTTCTGTAACGATGTACATCGTTTCTGTGTGACGCGACACTTTAATTCCATATCACATATCCTGAATTAATCTACGCATTAACGCATTGCGGCCTCAGTCAGGCGGTTAAGTATTCATTTCAACAACCAATTTAGCCAGAATGTCTTGTCGAGCAAACGATGTGATGACAGATAGCATAACTATCGGTGTCCGCCTAAGTGTCTCCATTGATGGCCAGTCCAAATGTACATCGAAGTTACCATGCGCGTCTGCGTGTGTGTGTGTGTGCTCCATCAAGGAAATTGAGCTACCTCTATGCAGAATGGGACGTTAACGATTAGGCGGCCCTCAATTACTGCCCATATGGACATATTCGCCTAAACGTGGTCCAAATAAGCGGAGATTGAATCTTCGATATCTTGATTACAGTTTTTGGTTGAAGAGAATGACGTGAACTCAAGAAGTCAATGTATATGTACACATAACACAAGGCGATATAGTTGGCTTTTAAGAGACGTGAAGTTAGTTAAATAAAAAATAACGAATCGCTTTTTCAGTTTTAACATTTAGTGGGTGTTATTAAAAAAATAGCGGTTTAAAGTAATAATAGATTGCGTGACATGTTAATGATAAACCTTATTGTCAGCAGAAGAAACGTATGCTATGTGCATTAAAATTTTTTTTATAAACATTGAACGAGACAAACAGATGTACACCTTCGAGCGGATGGAATCGTTGCTTTGCCCACAAA
This sequence comes from Tropilaelaps mercedesae, assembly GCA_002081605.1. Classification (NCBI taxonomy): domain Eukaryota; kingdom Metazoa; phylum Arthropoda; class Arachnida; order Mesostigmata; family Laelapidae; genus Tropilaelaps; species Tropilaelaps mercedesae. The sequence goes on from MNPL01024474.1 coordinate 117,663, forward strand.
TGGTTAACTTTTGGTTAACTGTTCTGTGCTTAACGGCTACGAATACTTAAAGGCAGTTTTTTAATGCTAATTTTTAAGGTTGAGTGATGACAAGAACAAATATTAGTCCATAAAACTAACTAGTGTCCCAGAACCTATGACATAACTTCGCAACGTCATGCTGGAGTTTTCTATAAAGACTGCTACGATCTAAGTCAGTTACTGTCATATCTTTACATACAATTGCCTTTGCTATGCCATTATAGCATGTCAACGAGTTAAAACATAGTCACAGTCAATATAAATCAAGCGTTAATGTTATTCCGTTGTCCAAAACGCATTATAGAGAACGTCCCATTCAGCATCTAGCTTCTTTTTTCTCTCTTCTCGCGTGGCATACGTACTGGTTGCCGGACGTTTAGTTCGAACAGCCGTCACGACTTGTTGCGTCAGTCGCACGTGACTCCCCGGTCCCGTGGTCCAACCGAAAAGAGGTCGGAGTCAAGCTGCTTTCCGCCGGTATCGCTTCAACAGCTTCCCGTTCTCAGCCGCGAGAGTGTGGGGCGATGATTCGAGCAGAATTATTCACCCGACTTTATCATTCCCCATAGGCGAAAAATTGATATACTGGTGGCAGCTGACAGTTGCAGTACGTCCTAGTAACGGCACGCTGAGGATGCAAACCCGAACAGTGATGATGCAATTTTAAAAAGGGGTTTCTATTGCTGGCCACTCGAGTTATATATGGAAAGCTTCCACCGTGCACCGCACTTATAAATGGGCTCGTACACGCTGAACGGTTTTTAGCTCCGCTATGAAAGGCAATCACTTTCACAAGCAAGAGTACCGTTGATGCTAGTGACAATAAGGCCCCATTTGCCTTATGCGCTGCGTGCAATCCAAACGTCAATATTTCTCTGTATTGCAATAGATATCTAATTAGCTAGTCAGCAATAAAACGCGACTGATTTACGCTAATATCTGCTATACGAGATATGTTGGTTGGTGAAGATTGCAGAGAGCACACGGCTCAGAAGTTCGTCGCAGCTATTGAAAAAGACGGAGAGACAGGAGAAAAAAGCCTGAATGCCTATTGTCATCTGTACTAACGGAATCACAAGGTTGTGTATCCGGTCTAAGGAGTACGCATAATTCATTAATATAGTTCATATTCTGTCTTTAAAAACTCTGCATGTGTGTACGAGTATTACTAGCGGAGCTTGGATACTCAATAGTTCTCGGTTGCTAACTCGAAAATTGAGTTTTCGAAAATGAGTAATCTAAGCCCGATAGAGAACGAAAACTCCAAACGTAAGCATGATTTGTTCGTGTGCCCTGAGGCACATCACAGGGCTTTTTTTAAAGAAACTGGATTTTCCGACATTACACATTAAAAATCAATACCGACGGTGAAAATACAAGCGCAAGGAATAGAATCAACTCATTTTAACTCTTGCAGCAGAGCTCCAGCTGTGCGGTCATTGTGCTGCTAAAAGAAAAGAATGACAGGAAGATTCCGAATAGTATGATGGCTTGTCATAGGTAAAGCCAGACGAAGTCAGGAGCATCGAGGATCTCCGGAGCTCGGCTACATACTGTGATTCGGTTTGTATCAAAGGAAAGTTTGTTTTTTAGATGATATAATCAGCAAAAATCTTAGCAAGTTGTGTTCGTTAATTATACACTTTTCCAAGCTTTACTCAGTTCTCGAGAAAATTTCTACGTTGCCTAAAACCCATTTTATAAACCGAACAATAGATACAATTTTTCAAGCCGGCTAGTGCCGTTACATCGTAAAACACTGCACGTATTTTCCTTCTGGGGCTCAGATATGCGCCCTTCCCTCGACCTACTCCACTCACTAACAGAAACAGCCAGTCCCCTAGCCATGTCTGGCGTTTATCCCGGCTCCGAATGTGCGCCGTTTCTAACCAGTGTTACTTGGAATATTGAGCCATGACCCATTGCTCTGCTTTCTGCTCGTTAAAAGCTTCGTCAAACCACCGCAACGAACGAGACCGCGTCGCCTTGAAGTCCACTTTGAAACAGAGGCCGACATCAGCACAAACAGCGATAGGAACCGCAACGGGGGATTGGAAGGAGACGAAGACGAGCAGATGCACTACGCACCGAATAGAAGTCAATGGGAGAAATTCTTTCCGTTGACGGAATGGCGGCCAGGCGAGCTCTACAAGCCTTAACTAAAGCCGGAAGCTCCGAGAGGCGTTGAATGGATGGATAGGTGGCTATCATCCTGTCTTGTCGCATACCGCGACCATGTCAAGAAGACAGCCGCGTAAAGGTTCCTCTTAAAGGAAGAAGGCCAAAAGCCGCTCACTACTCAACTCGCTGTTCTCCACTCCTTCTCTTCGATCGCTACTCGCCTGGCTGCACTGGGCTTTCTTACAAGCTTCCCGCACCTCACGACTAACGGAGCTCTCTGTAAGCTAGTTCGCTGATCCCGCCGCTTTCCTAGCGCTTCAGCCGCCCGGCACCTCACACTCTGGCCCATCATGTTCACTCGTAAAGACCTCCCATTTTTGTTGAGAAACGAGCCTCATAAGACGACGTCTTCGATAGCCTTCAGTAGCTCGAGCAAAGACCTCAAAAGGCATCCGTGTTCTTTAATTGATGTCTTCCGATGACCATTCTTTTCGACTGGACATATCGTTGGCCTATACATCTTACCAACGGGTTTAGGCCATGGATCGTAAGTCATGAGAGATTACCACAGCGTCAGCTAGTCTAGTACTAGCAAGCAAAATCTATCCCTTTGGCAGGACGATGTAGGACGACGAGGCAGCTTTTCTAGCGGGCACGTCGACCGGTATGCCATCATGCAACCTGTCACACTGGTGTCCGAAAAGTGCGTCAAAGCAATGCATTAAAACCGTTCGTATAAAATACTCACCGTGAGGTTGTAAAACGCCGATAAGCATCCGCACACGGAGGCGGGCTGCTGTGTGCACCGGCCGGTTTCGGGTGTTGGGCGCCTCTGTTAGCGTCGACGTGAAGTCACTTCCTCTGGTCCTACAAGCAGGCCTTTCAGTCGATGCCACCCACACGGCCGTGTCTGACTCACGCTGCAGAGAGCACTAGTGTGTTGATGTAACTTGGTGGTTAAATCCTCAAACACGTTTTGGAGACCGGGAGACGAGAACCCTCTTGGTGCTGCCGTCGACTAAACGAATTGACAATGAATCTCGTGTACGATCCTCACAACAGGCACTCATTCACACGACTGCGAACAGCCTCCCCGTTCGGCATCCTCCGGCTGCCGTCCCCTTTGCAGGCAACGATGTTTTCTTCTGTCCACACACGCATACACGACGCACGTCGGTCCGTGATAGCACTGTTGAGCGGTGTTGACGTTATAGCAGCCACCATGCGCGGCACGCCATTGACGCGGCACGGTTTCGCGATACACTCTGAGATCTGTCGCTCCTCTACAGTAGGTGGGGAAAGGCGCTGCTACGTCGACCACGATGCTGCCAGACGCAGCGCAACAGCCAAACGCGCCAGCGGTGAGAGTAACGACAGCGGTTCCGATCTTAAAAGCGGCAAGCGCCCCCAAGGAATTTACTGGCTGTGATAACAGAAAACTGTAAAATAATTCTTTGTGGCGCCAGGTTACCCCGGTTCCGGGCACTTATCAACAAACTACGCACGCTTGCCACCTCTATGATAATTCATTCTCATGCTAGCAGACGCATACCTTCTTTCTGATTCCTCGTTTCGTTCTGGGGGACAATGTTCTTAGACGGGTCTCTCTCTTCCCCCCTTACTTACAGCATTCAGTTTCCAAGCTCCATTGGTTCAGCCGCCATCGTCCCGATTTCCTATTCTTTTTCGTTATCTTCGTCGTTTCTGATTTTTTTACGAAAATCTCTATTTCTATTTCCACCAGCTTTGTCTAGGTTTTTTGGTAATTTGTGGCGTTCCGCTAATTTCTTCGAGTCTACGAGCAATGCCACTCAGTCACACTGGTGCACACACTTCCACGCAGATTTTTAGCTGTAGATAGTTTGCCGGGGTGGACCACGCGCGTTCCCGATGCATACGCAACGTGAAAATAAATAAGTACCGGTTTTCGTTGAGAAAACTCTTCACTACAGCCAGTTACTCATGAAGTCATCAGCCTTTCCAGCGCGGATTAAACTGGAGGAAATTGGTCCACAACGCTCGACAAGATACTACAGCGCGCATACGATCTGTGTGCACCACTGACGTGTTTGAGAAGCCTTGAGGCGATATGTGTGTTGTTACCAAAATACTGACTTCATTGAGGCCTGGGTGCCTTTAGATCGTACCTTTTGTTTCGTAATCTAGCGGGCTAGCTGAACAACAGAACACACAAGTTCCCTTAGTATGTCATGCGCGCATTCCGTACGTCCTATGAGTGGCTGTTGTCCCGAATTTTTGGAGCACTGTGACCCTATGTTGTTGATCGTCGCTTGAGGATTTTTCTGGGTCGGCCAGACGGTCGACACAAACACAGCAGTTGAGTGGAGCTGCAGCAATCCAATCAATGGATTTTAGGAAGGCTGGGAGGCAGGGCGGTGGATTCGACGGGGAAAAACCTAGAACACGGACCTTTGAGAGCGAAGCTCGGCGAACCGTCCCAAATCCAGCCACTGAGCTCCGGCTATCTCTTGGGTTGCTGCGTTCGGATTACCGCTCGCCAGCATCTGTACCGTGACACCGATGCTTTCACCTTTTCTAGCTGGTCCGTGCCAGCTCTGCCTGCTGGTCGGCTTCAAGAAATTACTTCCTGCGGCTTCGCACCGTGTCCTACTTACTTCACTCCAACCTCTGCAGCCTCTCGCGCGCGCGCCGGCGATACGGGACGAGGTCCGACAGGCAGACCAGCAGTAGTGGAAGAAAAGACGCCTCGGCGTTCCTTGCTGCCAGGCCCCCCTGGGTACTTGGTGGTCCTTGTTAGAAGAGGAAGAGGAGAAGGCGACGGAGGAGGAGGGAAAAGCTCCCTTTCCGAGCACCCCAGCCCCTAACGACCCCTCACAGTCCCCCAAATTCCACTCCACAAACGGCCCTTTGGCCCTTACGGCCTAGCGCCCCTAAGGCTCGTAGTACCCCACCCGAATCAGCGCACCTCCCTGCAGAACTCCGCAAAGGCCCAGACCCTCACAAGCTTTACCCCGAAGGCGCTCTTCGTCCACATTGCCCACGTCCCCTTTGGCTGACCCCAACTCGATCTACCCTCTTTCCAGAGCCCCCACCCTACGTGCCCTTTCCAATGCCCTTTTAGCTGTTCTGTGCGGCCACATAAAGATGCCTGGTGCACCTAATCAAGAGGCCTCCTCCATGTGGCTGAATACACAAATAGGAAGGGATCACGTGGACATGATTATTGCACGGTTGATCCCACTTTAGTGCAGCGGTCAATTGCACGAGTTCTCTCGTTAGCGAACTGCATAAGGAATATCACTTACTACACGTAGGGAATTCAAATGAGGTTTTTCTCTTTACCTACAAATCTTTGCGATGTACTCCTAGTTACCTCTACACAGTTCTGTATTTTAGTATCGCGTTCAGGCCAATGTGCGTCCATCGCATCGTTACGGTTGCTCAAGTATGCCGCGGTTGGTTGGCTGTCAAGGCCGTATCGACTAAGATGTATACTGAGATATGCTATCAATTATCTGTTTTGAGATCGCAGAAGGTCTTACAAAGTCAAGTTTGTTTAAATTAAGTATACTGTCTTGCCTGTAGCTTGACTTGTATCGTACGGGTATGATCACCCTTGTATAACACAGAGATGTAGGCATACTGCGGCTAGAAAAGTAGAGCTTTCCGGGCCACATACTTTTTTTGAAATAATCGTGCGGATTCAACGAAGTGAAGGCAACTCAATGATTGATTTCCCCATACCGGATTACCCAGCTGACCATTTATTGCTACCACAAAATAGCAGCAATGAACAAATTAGCAAGGATTTTACCACTGGTAAAATCCTTGCTAGTAAAAAAAAATGGTATAAGGAAGTGAATTCATTAGAACATTTTCTTTTTTTCCCAAGTCGTCATGCCTTAAAAGGTTTTTATGATTGGCCGACATATCATGGAATTAGGCGAGTTGTTTTCATAGTCCTGGTCTTTTGACTTGCGCTTTGTGGACACCTAATCGGTGTCGGTAGTTTTGCCGTCTGGGTTTACCAGGCGTAATGGAGTATAAAATAGGCAACGAAAAGCTATAGTAAGTGTAACACATCCCACTCGGGCGTATATTCTCCTCGATTGTCAGCCGCCAGAAACGTTCGGAAATCAGGGAGCAGCATCGCCTATTGTGACAAATTTTCGATATCATTAACCGACATCGAGAGGCTCATGTGATCGTGATAAGTGGAAAACACAGGATTAGAAGTGGGATTTTCAATCTGAAGTTCTACGTTGTTCTAGCGCATCCAAACATCAAAATGGAAAATTGTTTTTCTTTGCCAAAACTTGTCGGCGAATAATTTTTATAGAATGTCTCCTCTCCGTGTATAAATCTCTAGTTATTGCGCATACGTTATTGCGTTACGTATTTATAAGGAAAATAAATACACAAAAAGTCAATAGATACAAATTTATCTCGCTTTTCGGAGTTGACAAATTGCAGGGTCACGTGAGTGTAGTCACTTACGTGACCGTGCAACTCCAACGAGAGCAAACAATGAAACCGTGAGGTATTATTCTAGATGGCCCACGCGGTCATCGTATGTCATCAACGCAAGTATAAACCAGATGCTTGAAAGATGGTCTAGGATTCCCTGAGCCAAGAATTAGTTGTAATTCAGCTATTATGGAGTTGCACGTGCAGAGCACAGATCAGCCGCATAGAGGCCACAGATAACCTTGACTTTACAGTATATGGACGGTCACCAATGCTGTCACTTCGACTGCGCTTAACTCAGACAAACCTTTCAGCACTTATGATTAAACGCATGCTGCTATCCCGTATACAGCGCAATGCGTTAATTATAATTATAATTTTATTGGAATTACTATTTTTGAAGCACAACTCGTGGAAAATTTGGATTCACTTTTGACGTTAGCTACACTGCACAGTATTCAACTGAGGCATGATATGCGGGGCAAAGTTTATCTTATTTTTGGGAAAGTTGAAGTTAAATATAGCGCTAACACCTCCTTTTCGAAAAATATCTGTGCCACAGTTATTTCTATTTAGCCCTCTCGTAGAGACAACAAGGTCGCATATACTCTAATCGTTACAGTGAGTCTGTATAAAAAACAGAATCTGGTTCTCTGCCTGATATCTCTCTCGCTAACTATAATCCGGATTCTGAGAAACCTTCCCTTTCCCGTGTAGTGACAGACAAACGATAAAACGGTGACGGTCAACGTCTGGGAACACTTTCGTGTGCCGCTCAACTAAATGGTTTGTGCACTCGTCTGCCGTTACCCGATAGTTACTACTATCAAAGCTGTTGTGTACAAGCATTCGCTAGCCGTATCTCCAGTGAGTGACTTTCTACTCATTGTGAATGTCCCGGTTTACTGTACGTTTGCCCCTGGGGCCCGTGTCTTCGCGACGGAGATCTGTGCATGATGTGCCCTTTACGCATCTCATTACCGCTAACGGTCGTCCTGAAAAGACTTTCGAGTGAGTGGAGCGAGCGCCGTGGCTTTACCGACACGACCATATGGAGACTAGAATGTACTCGTAGATTCATGATTTGTTTTGGCTTTCGAGTTAGTTTGCGCTGAAATGCTGGTATTTTGTTTGAAAAATGAATGCTGGTTTGGTTGGAGCTGAGTACGTTGAAAAAATGTGAAACAAGTGTTCCTAAAAAATTTCTAAACTCCAGCTTCACGCTGTAGGTCTTGCTTCCGTACTATGCTCGCTTTATCTTCATTTATGGACCGATTAATGATTCGTGATTCTCATTCCGCTCCAACATTCTAGTCCGCAGAGCTTCGCAAAATACACAAGTTGCGCATGAAGGTATAAAAAAAGTGAAAAATCTCAAAGTTTTTTATATTAAATAACTAACTTTTAAAACGCCTATAGTAGATACGTTATAACCAGCTGCTTTTCTTTGCATGATCACCATCTCCTATATATTAATGCCCCCTACCTCCCGTAACTTAAGAAGGATTCCTCTAAAAATCTTCTCTTGTCGACCGGAACTCCTAGCCCACAGAGTGGCGCTTAGCCATATTACCAAAAACAATGATTTCTACTATCTTTTAAGAAAACGGCACATTCGGTCTTTGCAAAAAGAAGGCTACCTGTATCGAATCGTCGTGTTGCTCAATCCACAAAATAGGCCGCTAACGAAAGTGACAACGGCTGCGTCATCTCGTCCGACGGTAGAAATACTGACCACGTCGCGCAGCCGCTTTTGGTGGAGAGAGGAAAGGTTTGTTGGCACGAATGAAAGTAATGCTGGAGGAACAGGATTGTTCTAGACTGCAGTGAAACACACCACCGCAACTATGATAAGATGTTGGAACGATCAAAATGTGGTTAGCGTTTAGAACGAAAGCGGGCGCAAAAGCGAAGGACATGAAGAGGGTTGGGGCACGATGGTCGAATGAACGTGAGTCACTAAGAAAAACGCAAAAGAAGAGGCATTTCCTTGTGACAACAAGCCCCAAGTGAGGTCTAACCCGCGACCGTTTCAGGGAACCCCCTCACAGCATAGGGCTCTACTGGCTCCATCATAACGCTACCTCTCCCTCTTGGTCTGGTCCCCGCTTGCCACATCACGGTCACAGCTGGCGTCGGCAGGTGTCGGCCGGAAACGGTTGTACAGCTGTTTACTATGGACCCGCGGAAAACCTTCCTTCCCGGGACAATCCAGGAGATCTTTGTTCCTTCATTCCCCCCACCCGAACCAAAGGCAATGGCTGTTTGTAGTATCATCATGTTACAAAGCAGTAGAAGAACGAGCAAAGAAGAGAAAAAGTAATCTTGGGGTGGCGTTGGTCTTCCCATCAGAAGCTGTTGAAACATCCTCAGTACATTCTTGTGCCTCTGCAGAAAACAGAGATGACAACAACCAAGTCTTGAAGAAGCCTCTAAGTAGCCATAAACGTTAGACCAGAAAAAGAGCACAATGTACTTCTTCGCAGAGCTCACACATTTTTTCACGATTTTTAGGGTGTGGTCGAAGAACTTTAAATCGAGCGTGGGAATTTTTAATAAATACTGGCTTAAAGTTTCTTTTGCTAGCATGCGGTTCTCTTAAATGGAAGACTGTAGAATAAAAAGTTAGCTGCTGCCTTATTAAAACTGAACGAACATAACAAAATTTATTCGTATGCACGCATTGATTCTTCGATACCTACCTCGAGGTTTAGGGGCTCGTACGTATTACACTGGAATTCTGAAAAAGCAGAAACCATGAGCTTCTGACTCAAACCACTAACCACGAATGTCGCACATTGCAAACTCGTGAAGCCCTTTGATAAATCTATGTATACCGGCAAGTTGGCGGTATTGCATATGGCGGGGGTCTATGGACGCAGGATATTGCCAAACGGATGCTCTGTACGTTCTACGGCCCAGAAGATGGACAGCTTACACTTATGGGGTATACAAGAGCGATAGCTGGCTGATCAGCTAAGAACTCTGCGAGCGGCCAACATTGATAACAGGGCTGCGGGGGACCGGGACGGGCAAAAGAGGTTACTTTGACGGTGAGGGGAATACTCGCTGAGAAGCCACCAGCTGAGTTTACGGACGCGCCAGATGTTACTGCCGTTCAGGCTACGTCTTACAGGAAAACGGCTGGAATTCCCGCTGGGATTCCGGTCCCGATACAGACTAACACTGTCAGCGCGAGATACCCAGAATCTTATTTTCGCGCAATCCATAATAAACGATTCGTCCACTGCTGGTTGCTGTTTACGAGGTGCTTGCAATGCCTGACAGTAGCAATCGAAAGCAAAGCAGTTGTTATGCTTCAGTCCGGAAAAGCGTCAGGTCATACTTAGGCTGGCCTATAATGTGTAAGATAGAATTCAATATATATCACAAACACTACAAAAACGCGACGTTTGGCTTATAAAGAGGGCCTTACTGCGTCTATTATACGCCCTCAGTGAAAAAAATGCTTGACCACTATGTTTAACAAAATCGACGATTCTGATAGCACAATTATTTTAGGTAACTGTCAGTAATGTCGACAAGGAAATAACGCATTTGTGTTAGGTGTTCGAGCCACCATTACTAAATAAATCTGTTAAAGTAGGTTTCTGTGCATGAAGTCCTTAGAAGAAACCAATAACCCCTATGATCCTTAGCCACGACTGAAGGATCCATACGCTCCACTTTACACACTGGACTCCGTTGGCTACTATTGTTCTGCTTAAATTGTCCATTAGTTTTGGTCAAACTTTACTAATCGCAGTTTTCCTAGCCTGAATATTTCGAACACGACATCGGTTTTTCAGGTCTAGTTTCTATTTTAATTAAATGACCTATGGGTACATTAGAGCAACTTTGCCTCCGACACTTAGCAAGGTTTTGCAAGGGTGAGCTACGTATTTGTGAACCGAATGATATAATAACAATGAACTCTCGAAACATTTTTCATTTATATGGTGAGACAATTGTTAATCCACTATGCTAATCACTACTAGACATCAGCCGCGCTTAAATTTTGAGAAGTAGCATAACACGTCTTCTACATTTTTCCATAGCAAATGAGCAGATAAGCAAAACTATTTTAGTTACAAAGACAATGCATAGAGAGTGCGATTCGGAATAAACTCCTTGGTCGCTTAACCCAGGTAGATAGATTCATTGATGAGTTAATATAATTAATCATGATAGGAAAAGAACAATTTCTTCGCTTTTCTTGGGGGGCAACGCCTTTGTGCATAGTAGTGCCGCCATTTAACGCCGGGTAGGTGAATATAAATATCCATGAGCCCTCTGCGCAAAAAACCATTTATCTGCTAAGGGATGATACGCCAATCGAAATTGCATGCCATAATTCGTTTCACTTATGCTAAATACGCCCTACCGGAAAGGAGATCATGGAGCGAATATTCTGACAAATGCAACAATAACCAGGTATCTATAAATAAGAAGCGATTGTTTCGCCTTGTAGACAAAGAAATAACTCCAAGAAGAATTCTTGACCAGTCATCCACGTTGAAACAATGACACCTACGGAGGCCTATATCTCGAGTCGTTATCCCTGTTCAGAATCTGTGAATGCGACCAATTTGGCATGGAGACGCTGCCCATCGCAATATATATATATGTATATTGATCCATAAATGGTGATACATTAACATTGATTGAGTTTTATTTAAATGTATGACACCTATCAGATAGATCTCAGTAGCTGTCAATTGACATTTGCATTTATTTTTCACAGTCGTCGTTACTTGAGTGTAACGAAGAATGTCCGGATCTCCATTGGATACAGTGTAATCCCTCCATCTGCATTGGTAAACGTGTTGCGACTTTTAGGCTTATCGATGTTCCCAGCGAGGAGGGTTTCACGAACCGAAGATACCCGACCCCAGAAAAGCCGTTGAAGGTCAACCGTGGCCACCTAGAGAGAAAAAACACGTATACAATCGCAACAAATCAGTTTTGACAATATTGAAATTGACTGTTCCTTTATTCATCATAGACACACATAACAAATTTGACATATGGTAAACGTGAATCATTAGGTTCTGGGCAATCACCGTATTCATTATTTGCGTACGTATCAGAAGAAATAGGGCTAAAATGTTCTTAAAATATTGCATTGTCACGTCGTTTTCTTACCTTAGGGTTATCCTTTCGCTCAAAGATATTTTCCAACCTCACGAGATACTCCTGAATATAACAAGGAGATATTATTATGAAAATCGCATAAGTAATACAACGCTTTATACCAAATGATTTTAAATTAGTAGAAATATCGATTATTGGTGTTAGTGCCCCAGTAGCACACTGACGAACATTTAGAAACTTACGCTAATTTCGTTCAGAATCGTTGACAACCGTTGACAGTCAGAAAATACTGGACTCCAACAACTTTCAGAAAGCTAAATGAAAATGAGCACTTACACGAAAATGAACATCTACACGAAAATGAACATCTACACGGAAATGAACATCTACACGAGAATGAACACCTACACGAAAATGGATATCTACAAGTAGGATAGTGGTTTATATAGCCAGCAACGTAATGAAATAGCCTAGAATTTTTTTACGTTACAGCTTTTATATTATTTAATTTATATCTATAGAACTCGTACTATTACCAAAGGCCTGAGGGGTGAGGTTACTGTTGCGTCGTTCGGTCATAAAATCTCTGTCTTTATTCTTGTATCTATCTTATTGACATGATGACGTTTGATCAGCTTGGTGTAAAGTCCAACACAGTACACATAATGGAGCCCCAAAGTAATAAAACTTTATCGAACCTTCGATGACGTCTGCTCGAGACTGAGAAGTTGAACGTTATAGGCAAGCGCTGTTGGATCGATGAGCGTCTGCTTAGGATTAAGTGGCTTTGAGCTAAAGGCAATAATTGGTCGAAGTACCATCTCCAAAGCCAAAGGCCTGAAGAGGCGACCAAGGCTTCCAGCGGACGAGTTGAACGGGTAGATTCTAAGTGTACCGCGGACTTGCAAACCTTTTCCGTCAACGCCGGGTTCGTTGAGAGCTTCGTTGACACCTACGGTAGTTAATGTTGCATTTTTAATCACTGTGTTTTATAAAATATGTGAGCATGACATCATAGCAAAAGTATGACCTTCTATGGGAAACTGACGACTCTGCTAGAAATGCATCTGAAAGGAGAACTGAACGCTGGAACCAAGTCTCCCGCATATTTTCAGGATTCTTATATGAACTATGCGTTAACGAAGTTCATATATGTATATACAGAAGCATATTTTTCTCTATAAGAAGCTCAGTTTGATAAGTACTTTCAGCAGTATATAGAAGCTTCTAACAGAGTCGCATCTGTCAGATTGCTTTTAACAGACGCAGCTTGTGATCAGTATATTTTAACTATTTAACCTAAACTTAATGTATGCTATTTTACAGCCATATTCACAGTGCATGTATTACATACCAAACGCATCATCAAACAAACAACGTCGATGGAGCATCAATTCAATCTGTCCAGATTCCAGACTCGAACCACCATGAGACCTATACACATTAAAACAACCTGATTAAATAAACCGTTTGACGCCATTCAAATAGTTAATAGCTCGCCTTGTGTTCCTCATATTAGTTAGGTTTCATTAACTAAACGGTGCGATGCACCCCAAAAGGGAGTGTTTCTACACCAACAATATCGCATGCGGTACATGTTTACCATAGCCTTGAATTCTCATATTATATGAGAATTCAAGTCTATGATCAGTTACCTGTCTGTGACAATGCCCACAGTTTGTTTGCTGTCTTTAATGGCAATCAGCGTGTTGACAGGATAATAGTTGCTGGATACAGGCTCGGAAGATTTAAGTGACCACGTTGGTCGGAAATCTCGTTGACGACGAAGGTTTTCTCGACCATTAGAATCTGTAAAGAACTCCAAATTCGATTCCGTATCCGAATCGATTCTGAATACAAACGAACGTCATTTTTAGAATAGCTGGTTACTAGCGAGGAGGCACTACCACAGGAATGTTATTATACTTTGTAACAATACTAATAATGCTTTCGCATATTTAAATAAAATATGAATACTAAGGAAATTGAGCCATATTTGCTTTGTAATTGCACCTGTATACGAGTTCTTTTCCAATTCCATCAAAGACGGGTATAGGACCTGCGATCCAATCAACCTCCATACGACCAAGGCCTGTCCTAAAATTTTCGTACACCCAGTCTCCATATTGCGCCCGAACTTCCACAATAGTCCGGCCCTCAATAGCCGTTATTGACGTCAATGGAAGCTTTTCGGCAGGACCGGCATTCCTGAAAATTCAATCCAAGCAAGCATCTCATTAGGCTCTTGGATGTACAGTGACATAAATTTGATGATAGCTTTTGTCAAGGCTCTTCAGAAACTATGCGTAATAATAATACAGAATTTATGCTGCGTCCTCTGATTTCAGCGTCATACTGATCAACGGCCTTGGTTTACAGTCAATTCAGGAGTAACGATACGTTCTAGAACATCGTAGTACGGCATACGATTGGGTCGCAGGTTAGTCTACTCAAAGGGCTGCTTGGACATGGTACAATACCCTATATCTATGAGATAGCACAAAAAACGAAGGATGTCCACGAAAATCAAGACGAGCTCTTTCTTCGTGCCCGATTTACTTCAAGTTGTTAGGAATTTTGATGGCTTGATATAATTTTAGATCCCTGATTGTGCAAAAACTACCAGAGATTTTCATATCCGAGTCTCATTTGCCACCTAGTTATCATAGGAAATAGGACTGCCTAAACATTCGAACCACCCACACTTTCATGATGGTTTGGCTCTAAACAGACATCTAACAATGACCTAAAAATGTAGGCTCCGCTGGCTTGGAAATTGAACTGCGAGTTATTTCCCGCGTGACTTGGGTAAAAATAGTAGCCAGCGGTAGCATTAATGGTAACGCCATTGACGCTCAAACGCGTGATACCGCGTTTCGGATCGACGTCCAGTTCCAGGCCATCTCGTTTAATTGTTCGGAGTTCGGTGATTTGTAGTTCAGGATATGACCACGGAATTTGTTTACCAGATGGCCTGTGGTGAATAGTGACGCTCTGAAGGTAAGACAGTTAAAAGTAAAACACAAAACAATATTGACGATATTAAACGACATTGAAACGATATAAAACGATATTAAACAATAAATTGACACTACTATTATAGGAGTGACTAATCAATGGCACACGCCACATTATGCCTGAACCCCAGACAGCAGGGAGCCCCGCAGACAACACCGAAGTGCTGCTAATTCCGCGGGGCCGAGGAGCCAATAGAGACTCCTCATCGACCTTAATTGAAATTCAAGGTTAATACTTGGATTATACTTAGACAAATGAGTCGTTGAAATTGGTTTAGAGATTTCGTCAAATCTCTAGCAGAATTCTCACTTGCTATTTTGATTTCCAGTAAATTCACAGCACTTTAAAAATTTGCGGCAGTTAGATATCTCACATGCTACTAGAAACAGAAGGACAGACGCTTTGTGAACCCGCACCTACATGCGTGTCTCCAATGTGTACATCAAGGTCTCATGGACAGCTTCGCGTTCATACAACCATAGAATCTCAGAGATCGAACTTTATCCCCATCTTTCTCCTCTCCTGCTCTCAATCTTTCTGCCAGGCACTTCTCCCACGATCACACTGCTTTTTTTTCTATTGCTTCCTGGTTGACCCCTGATGATCGCTAACAGTAAGAACCTTTCCAATCTAGGTCAACTCTACATTCCATAGAACCTGCAGCGCTTGTACAGCCGCTTCTTGTGACCTTGGGTCGTAGACTCAACGCCCCACCTCAAACGACTTCCGTTTAACTCGGTCATTCTGACCCGGTTTACTCGCTCACCCGTCCACATTTCATACAGCCACCCACGCAGGCGAGGTACCTCTCAGGCCAAATTTCTGAACAACTTTCACTTGAGGCCTCTTTCGTTCGTTGTGCGTTGACCGCTGCTATAGCTGGCCAAGGTCTCACATTGGCCTTCATAGCTTGAACATACCCCACCTCACTTCACATAGCGTCGTCAAATCTAGACACCTAAACTCCACCGTTCTAGTCTGCGGGTACTCGGTTAGGCATGCGAAGTGTTTTCGAGCTTTAGGGAGAGTGAGGCATGCATCCTATGGCGGAATAAATAAAAATCGGGCCGTTCTAATTTAAGTTTTTGCTTAAATGGATCATTCTATTGGTTTTTCAACGAGAACTTTGCATTCTAGTGCTTGGATACGCTTAGATACTTTATATGGAATAGTTTGAGTTGAGACCAAAGCACGCCGCATGCTATCTAAATGCAATTTCAATCACAACCGGTTGGCTAACGTTTTTAGGCCTGGGATGTTCTCTTTTCGCCGGAAGAGTGAAGCAACAGCTTATTCTCGTGTCGGATTTGTTTGCCGACGACCTAAAAATATTCATCTCAACTTAAAGTGTACATCACAACTTGGCGCATAGAGATCCCGAAGTTCAACGTAACTGGCGATATAGCTATGGCGTGGACTACCAACTGAAATAATTCTACCATTTACTCTTTCGTTTTTGGCGCATTCTTCATTGCCTCGATATTTGTCTGTACTATCTCGCAGACTTTTCATGAGAATGAATGTGCAATGCTCAGAGGCAGGCTTCGTGCCATTCTGTCGTATGGAATAGTGAAACGACTATAAAAAATTGTACAAATTTCAAGTTGAACTCGATAACAATAATCTTGTCTATCTTATTTATTGTATACACCGTTTTTCTGACCAGATCGTAATTAGACCTCGAAACGCATGCCGAGTAGCCTCGTAAGTTCAACATGAAAAGTGAAGGTCATTGAATACGCCCATGAAGCAATCAAATATTTGCAATTAGAGGGTGACTCTTGCACAGCGTTAGCCAGATAGATAGGAAAATGACCCAAAAATTACATTTGCCCTTGAAAGTGTATAGCATTTAGGCCAAGCCTTAACAAATTTGGCTTAAGTCCTTGTAAGCTACGACTCATGATTCACCGCGAAATACTTCACTCGGTATAAGGTGATGCAGAAACACCTGATTGGTCGCAAGTCAGCGGACCGCTTGCATACAATATGAACCCATTTATATATATATCTATATAAATGATATGAGGAACGTACCGCGAATGAAAGAGCTTCGATTTTGACCGGGAACACCAGCTCATAATTTGCTTTGCTAGTTCTGCAAGAGAAATAATTAGCTATATTAATGCACACATTTGAGCAAACGAGTTCGTTTGTCTCGGCGCTCCAGCTTTCAGACAGACACCTCAAATGTTTAAACAGCATACGTGTATGCCCAAGATCACCCCAAATATAGAGGAATCTCATATTTTATAGACACAGGCTTTTGTCAAGTGTAGCATAAAATTAGGAAGCCCATTTAATCAAACGATGCGAAAAAGGGTTGCCTTTCTCTGACTGCACGATATTTTTTAGAGATACATCGTATAAACTCATAATTTTTCTTGCCAGAATGATTAATTTTTGTCAATTGGAAATCTGAAGCCTTGTCATTTTAAATAAATGTGAATGCTTTATGACAGGCTAAGTCAAGTCAAAAACGGTTTTCTTCAACAAAATTCATTATTTCTCTATTTTCATCAGTCGATACTATGCACTGAATAGCATACCGTAAATTTTGTGTAACGGTGGCTATGTCGACGAGCTTCCTAGATACTAGCAAAGTGAAAGCTGTTGAAGTCTAGAGAAGCTATACCTAATGATAAAATAGCTTGTAAAATAACTTGATCAGTAAGTTCATGGAGCACTTCAGAAGAGCATGTGATTGAAAACAGTATAATATATTTAGAATCATGAGCATACCTTTCAGCTAAACGTTTAACGCTTTCGGAAATTGGGACAATATCGAACGGAATATTTCTCCCACTGGCGTCGGTGACGGAAAAGTCTTTATAAGTCGTCATAGGTACACGCACATAAGTGTCTACCTTCTGAGAAGCCGGATTGTATACCAACACGGTGACTCCTGGTTGAAGAATTACACAATACAGCGAAGACAGACAAATTGTATACACAGGCCCATGCTCTCGCCCGATCCTACTAGCACCAATATTTACAAGGTACATTTGTTTGTAATCATAGGGTCAGAATGAAAGCTGTGCTTTTTTAAGCATTTTATAAGGCACAAACGTTTCTACTCAAACACGGTTTAATTCAGTAACACGTTGTGAGTAAAGACGATAAGTTAATTACCATCTCCATTGATTAGCTTATCTATTCTGTCACACTGAGAGATGTTCAATCCGCGACAGAATGTGATGTCCTCATTTTGTAAGGAAGCGGATCCGCTTAAAACAGATAGAGCTTCTTTGAGGACCTCTTCACCTTCACTCAACGCGATTGATGCCATTCGTGTGTAATCATTGTTCACGTGTTGTTTAGCCGTACCAGTTACAGCATCGTGGTGCTGAGCGATTGCTAAAGCGCGCCGCAACCGGACCAGACGTTTAGAACCCAAACCTGCGAGTAAAGAAACCAATACAAACATTGTCTTACCATTGTCAAAGTATTTTCAGTGTCATGCGAAATATGATTAAAATTCGAGTATGGCAGGCATCAACATCAACAACAACAACAAAAACAACAAGGGTCATGCACATAACCGTAAGTATCACGCGTTATGTTCGCGTTAGTTCACCACAAATCTCACGCAAATGTTAATACGAAGGTCAATACAATACTATAATGAAGAATACTTGACATAGACGGTTACCGGCCATTGCAGAAAGTTGTTTGGCAGCCTGAAACCAGTTGTTCATCAGTCGGTCGAGATATTTAAACGCTGGACGGCTAGTAAAGTACCCTGTCCAGTAGGCGTGCGGGCTACTTGCATACGGGAAGAAGTCATCTGTTTTCTGTTTTAGTTCCTGATCTTGAATAGCGGCTAAGTAGCAGCTAGGTGTTGAGTACAAAAGCTGAACCGGAAGTCCGTTGATTTCAAAACCTGCAAAGAATATATATACACACTTTGATTTCGATCAACTTGCTGTAAAGCGGTTAGTGGAAAAAAAAACTCAATTTAAACTTGAAACTCAATTTATTAACAACTGTAGCTGCGCAGACATTACAAAAGTCGTGCAAAATATAAGGGGTGGCCACAGAGCATTTTTTTCGGTTCAACTTTCCCTATCCGCTTACCAACTAAGCCAGCAGTATGCATATCACAATCTTCGAGCGATTTCACGATAAAGAAGTATACCTTTTCCATTAATAACTCGCATAAGTGCGTCCAAATTTTTCATCCATTTATGCGCGTTCTGGTAATTGAAGTCGTTACCCATCGTGACGAGAAAGTTGTTAGTTCTGTAGAACCTCGCCTTATAGGTCAGCCAATTCTAAAAGAAACAAAAAATAACACTACGGCTAAAGTACTATTTTTGTGTATGTGCGGTTTGAGTATACATGCCTTGACGGCTTTTGTTAATTTCAAAAATGTAGCGTCGATTAATTTTAATTTCAAAAAGCTTTAAACATGCTGGGCGAGAATGACACACTTAACGTTTCTATGACAATGCATGTTAAATGCATGACAAATCAGAAAACAAGATTTTATTGTGTTAATTTTTTAGCGAATATATTTAGGACCGAAATAATCATCTCTTCCAAATGAATCTTTCACCACGAAATCTAGAGCTCGTTTCCGTCCGTTGTACTCCTGAGAGTTGGGATCCTCAACGATGGGGTCGTCATTGCAGAAATCATCGAAGCAGAAACCTGGCGGAGGGGAATAGTTGTTGGCTAAAACTACACCCGTCAGACGAGCATTCGAAATAGACTCGCTAGCCTGCCAGCTGAACTCCATGGAACGCGTTATTTCACGCTGTTCTTTATCCTGATAATCGATTCGACCCAAGAACAGGCCTGAGGAAGCGAAAAAGAAACAATATGCACAGGCTAGCACGTTACATTTGTACAACTTACGAATCAGCATTCTCACAGTCGTTGTCATTTGAAGCTATGCAACGTATCTCATCTCATTTTATTCGTTTACTAGGTTAGTATTGCAGATTTGTTCATTTAATCTGCGATTCAAAAGGCGAGTCACTACCTGTGCTATATATCGTTGACGTAAAAGTGCGTTTGCCAAACTTCTTTCATAAAACTCGAGGTATAATTGTTGGTGGCGGATGTTCGAGCAGATGTAATCAATTACCTTGGAAACCCATTTGAGCCAGAAGTGAAGCGAACTCGCGTGAGTGGCCAAACGGATCTATCTGCCAGCCAATTCGGCTTACGCCACATTCTGCAAAAACCTCTGTAATAAACCCGGACGTTTCATGGTAACTCCTTAGCGTTGTAAAATCACGCCGTGAGAAGATTAGACTTTGGTCATGCTGGTAGCTTTCATAGATCTGTGCATTTTTATATGAAATAATTCAACAACGGCGTTTTCCTATCATATGGCAATTGATCAATGAATTGTACCTTTGAGGATGCTGAGCCCGTAGCTCATCTGGTCAATCGTGTTCATGTAGTGGACGGCGGCTTCGTCGTTCATAACGTAGCCACCGCTGACGAATTCGATCTGGCCGTTCAACACTAATCGTTTGAATTTTTCCTGCGTTGAATTGTCTCTAAACGCATCATAGTAGATGGGATAGAAGAAAAAATCTTCTGTATTGCTTAGTCAACGATAGCTCTGCATTACCTACACTAATTGTATAATTGGGTCGCTGACCGTTTTACTACCAATTGAACTACTTTTGTCTGCGTATATACTTGGTTAAACGACAACGCATCCGTACATAAAATATATAATTTATCCATTGATACACATGGATATTCTATTCTGTAGACGCGACTTTGTACTTTTACTATTTGAACATTCAACAAGCATTTAGTATGGAAAAACGGAAATCGCTATTTGATTTTTATAGGCGGCATTTATACTTACTGAAATACATGAAAGAATCTATTTGACTGACTCCATAGTGGTTGTTTCTCTTACTAACTATTACCATGCTAATTTTGTGACATTTGTGTACCTGTGCGTCCACCAGAGCTCGAAAAAACCTGTCTCCACGAATATGAATCTTCTGTTCGGGTCGTCTAGAAGTTCAGCCAACACACTGTCATAGATGTATTGCACGCCTACTGGTGTGATTGCGGCGTTTGTACCAAAGAAGTATTGGTCCACTGAAATAAATTGAACGATACTATAAGCTTTTATTTTTACTTTAGTTCAACATATGGCAATAGTTAAATATATGCAGATAGTCCTTACCCATTTTAGATTTTTAAAATTTAGCCTTGACGACTTTTTTCGAAATACTTTCGTTATGGGCACTGTCATTTTCCTCTCGTTTTCGCTAATATGACCACAAGCACTTTATTTCAAAAAGCATTTTAAGGAAATAATCTCTAAGAAAGATTCAAATACAAGTGCGCTAAATTAAAAGCTTCTCGTTCAAATAAATTCTGGGTCGACGAGCAATTGAACACATGATCCATGGATGAGCGTCTATTAAGTGAAATGACGTAGCAATCACTCTTTGGCATCTGGCTAAGTAGTACTACGTCATCCTTTCTCGAGCTACTTGCTTATTTTTACCGCAACTTTTAGTGATGCGGGTGGCTGTCTAAACATTTCGGTATTGCGCAACTAACGGTACTAAGTCACGGAACTAAACTCGAAACACCTCGATATATTTTCGCTCCAGTTTTTTTTCGTGGTCCGAAACGAGCGTCTTTACATGGACCCCAGTACCCTGATCTTTGCAGCGAATTTTCGTTTGCATACTTCCGAATTCAACGGTGTGTCTAATATTTTTAGGGCTGACCATTAGCCAAGATTTAACGTTTACGGTAGTACTATCAGCATTACTTCGTAAGGCGGGCCCCATAAAAATGTAAATATTCAACGGCGGGTATCGAACCAGTGCACCTATGTGTCTCCTCCGGTCTCAAGGCGCACACGAATGCACCAAGACACTGGGCTGGACTCAACTGTGTGTCTGACGGCTTTTTGCAGTCATTGTGAAATCCTATCAGATCCACGAGATGGATATCCTGTCATCAGATTAACAACGATATACTGAGTTATTGAAAGTGAACCATCTTAATGTATCTTTTATCGTATGTAGTGTCTAATTGAAAAACTTCTACGTTTCCTCAAATACCTAGCTTTTTTTTTACAACGTACCAGTTTTCAGCCATCCGAGGTCCATGTGCGAGTGGGGCACAATGTGCACTGTATAAAAGCGAGGGTCCACTGGATGGCACGTCCGTGCCGGGCAAATACCTTCTACATTGCCCACAGCAACAAGCTGCAACAAAACCAAGGCCAAAACCACAAGTGTAGCTATTTGTCCTTTCGCCTCGATAGCCCCCGTCATTGCCCGGCTAATTCTTAATCTGTTTCACAAAAACCGCCGGTCCGCTTTGATGCCGCTGTACGACTAACCAACAACGACGTGATAAACAAGAACGGTTGCTTTGCGTGTTTGACGACCGACTCACAGCTGCACCACTGTACCGACACTCATTTGACTAATAGCTAGAATTGACTACATTTTCTCAAAAAGCGGAAAACAAATGCTCGAGCAGTGACATTGGAAAGTGACGCCGCTCTCAGCACCTCCGTTAGTTCACTCGACGAATGAGAGAATATTAATGAGCGGTAATCAGTCAACGACAATTAAGCATCGATTATAAATGATAAGGCTGAGCCGTTTTCAATGGTTGCTACAATCGTGAATCAGCGCTAAAATCGAGTGGAGGTGGTAAGCAACCGGGTGATGGTCTCCGATGTTCAAAACTGCAGGTTTGTCACCGCGGTAGCGAGCTTTGTCTCCACGTTGTCGATGAGCGATGAGCGATGAGTGACTGGTCGCTGATATGGCGCATTAGTGGTGTCGTTTTGAGTAAAATGCGAGCCGTGTGACTTATCAAGCGAGGCTAGCCGTTGCCACTCCACTGAATTAATGCCCTCCTCCCAGATAAGGTATAACAAGCCACGCGAGGGTCAAAACGACCAACTACATTTTGAGTCGGCAGCTGAGACGAATTAAGTGATACATCGTAGCATCTCAATCTGCTGTATATTGAAGGCTTCAAATGGATTACTGCCCACAATAAGAAAGGTTTTTATTGCAACTGTGCACTGACAGGTTGGGTTTTTTCATTTATCAAAACTAGTTCATGTTATAGTTTGTATTAAGTGCAGTAGAAACATTCCTGATTGCATCAATTAGTTCAAACGCTGATAGTCCTTTACGCCCTACACATGCGACTTCACCAAAGATTTATTAACTGATGCAAAAATAACTAGCTTTTTCTAGGGTTTGAAGAAAGTCTATTTATCGTTTACAGCGGTGCACTGCCACCATGTAAAAAATAAAAACGAAGTGGTTACCTGAAAGTTGGTGCGTTTATTACTGAATGAGTGTTCAACTAAAACCAACCATTTTTGCTGGTTTGGATCAGAGAGGATTTTAGATGTACATCAAGGTAGAGGTACGCTCAAAATCCTTTTCGCTTTCATCTTTCTATCTCTTATCCATTTTTTTTAATCTAAACAAACTGAGCGGAATGTGCTTAATATGCTGATATAAACACGAATACAAGGGTAGTCGTGTCTAGCCACAATGTACCCAATATAGCAGAATACACACGACGTAATGTACAGAAATAATAAAGAAGCTGGAGTCAGGATACATTTTTTGTAAAAAACAGGTTAAAGGTGGCAAGACAACAGTAGCGCCATTGATCTTTTTTGTGACGAAGAAACTCTCATGAGTGCCCAACTCCACAACAGGGTATTCGCCGGGTAATGTAAGACTTCTACTGTAGACGGCCCTACCCACTGAAACTCACGCCACCTGATGCACATAACACCGGAGGAATCGTTTTTCCAACATTACTTCTGCTAGTAAATGTATTCTAAGTGCGCCGGATCAATCGGACAGGCTCCCGTTCTGTGCTGTTCCCAATCACCCCTTGTTTCTCTTTTTCCTTAGTACTTATTTGCCCACAGCTATTTCCCATACCTTCTTATCCCCAATCATATTGTCTATCGGGTCTTTGACAGTCGTCTAGTCAGCTTCGATAGGTATTTGGTGTTGGCCGTGATAGTTGCCAGTTCCCGCGCTGCTTTGGTTGCTTTTGTCAGCGCAACATCACGGTGTGTCTGGCCCCTCAGCCCGGTCCCTATATGATACCCCAGGTATCTGACCGTGATCTTCTCCAGAAGCTTCTAGAGCCATCTCCTCTCCCCCATACGCGATCCCAGCGCTCCCGACTGCTTCACTCTTGTGTGGCGCGACATCCAGCTCATTCCCGGGCATCAAGTGCGGATTCGATCTAGTGCCCCTTTGGCGTTGCTCTCCAGGTCAAGGTTGTTCTTGCCCTTGTACAGAATCGCCAGACCGTCCACATACACTGGTAGGGTGACGTTTCTGAGATCCAGTTGTCACCTACCCCTTGTGGCGATAATGCTGGATGCTCCTACATTGCTTTCAATTTAGTGTTGAAGGCATTTTTGACATTTAGGAGACCCAGAACCACCAGCTGTCTGGCCTTCAGGTCCTCCTGTTTTCATATTTTGCCTCTTCCACCACCCTGCCTGTAAACGAAAGAACTGATCCGTTCTTCCTGAAGCCATACTGGTTGTTGGACGGAATGGAGATGTCGTGCGCAAAGATTCTCAGTCTCTGCTCGATGGTCCTCACTATTCCCTCAGAAAAGAAGTTCAGCAGACATGTCGGCCTGTACGACCCGAACGGCTTTGGCTTTAGTACCAAACTTGCCCACCTCTAGATTTCCAGAAAACTCTCTTCCCTTAGGCTCGCTGTGACACACTGAGCAACAACCGATGGGCATGTTTTGCAAAAATATTTGACCACTTATGCTGACATTCCGTCTGAGCCAGGAGCCCTGTCTAGTGTCATCCTCCCCGCCGCGTTCAGAACCTCCTCTTGCGTTACCCCTGGGATATCCTCCTTTTCTCCCTCTGCCACCGTACCGTATTCACGCCTGTCAAAGATCTGCTTTGGGGGGAGGCTCTTTATGATCTGGACGTTTTCCTGCTGTGTGGTCTCTTTCGGGGAACAAACTTTCATCTTTTCCCTCACTATCAAGTAGGACAGTCCCCAGGGATCCCGGACGATGTCCCCTATCAGAAATTCCAGCACTTGTTTTTGCTGGCCTTGATTGACCTACGCAAGTAGAGCTCAGACGCTCTGCTAACTCCTACCTGTGAACGGTCCTTCCCCTGAATTTGTTTATGCATCGCCTGAAGGCGTCGTATTTCCTTCTCAGGGTTACTATCTCGACGTTTTACCAGTAATTCGACTTCTACCGGTGGTAGCTCGATGGCTCTTTTTTTATTTTCAGCCTTCCGCAGGCCTCGACGAGCATCTCGTAGAGCGTCTTGGCGTCTTTGGGAGCACCCTTTTGCCCTTAACATGTTCTCGAAAGAAATTTTAAACTTCTGTAGTCCTTCGAGCACGATTTTCTGCACAGCCGGTGAAGTGCCCAGTGGCGCTAAGGCCGCTCTGGGAACTACGTCGAGCAAAATGTAATTGTAATCTCTCCCAGATTCCTGCTCTCTGAGCACCCTCCATCCCCGGAAAGTGCAGATCGCCTCCTGTCTGGCGATGGTGAGGTCAATCCATGAGGTCTGCCTCCTTCTTTCGAAGGTTGGGTCCAAAGACGAGTTAACCACCACCAGACCGTTGGCGGCTAGCCAGTTCTACAATAGTGGCCGTCTACGGCTTGTCGGCTAAGCCCCCCACGAGGCAGACTTTGCGTTGAAGTCCCCTATGATATATTCGCCTCTTAGGTATACTATCTCCGTAGTAATATTGTCCAGGGTGCCACGAACCTTTTCTTAGAAGGGATTGAGGGAGACATAACAAGAGTACAGCCTACTCACTCTATGTAGGTATATTTAGAAATAACCCGTCGCTGAGCCTTTGCCAACTATTTCCCTATGGAGCCCTACGGTGATTGCCGTGTCACAGCTCTGGTCTCTGGCGGTGGAATCACTCTTGACCGTCGCCTGATTAGGCTCGCTCGAGATCGTGAACCTCTGCCCAGTTGATGCTCAACTGCAGACACTTTAAACCGTTATTCATGGCGACATGACAGTGTGTCCTTGCTTAATCCCGCTTTGTTCCTCCGAGGTAATCTATCTCTTCTTGGCCAGTTTTTTGCTGAGGAGAGAAATAAATCCGTCTTTGTCGATCACTTCCCGCCTGTTCTGTCCTGCGTCCAGGGAGCGTGTGGCTCATATGTTCAGCCTGTGCTGAAGGGGGGCAACACTTCCTCTTGCTATCTGTGCCCTGCCTGGACCATTCTGCCTCTCTGAACATCCTCATAGCCATCCTATATGCCGAGCAGTCCAGCGAGGCGGCCATATGCTTCCTGTGCATCTTGCAGTTGTAGCAGGAGGCTGGCTTGTCGCATCCTTTAGCTTCGTGTTCTATCTCGCCGCAAAGGTGGCACCTCTTCCCGGTCCCGCTTCCTTGCGCTCTCTGGTGAGGTGGCTGATCTTTTGGCAGTTCAGACAACAGGGCATATCCACCCATATGTGAATGTGGCATCTGTTACAGCCGAGCAGAATCGTGCAGCTCCACTCCAACACCCTTTCTGGTAAGGCTCTTCTTATCATAGCGTACCCCATCGCATGTCCCATCGTAAGCCCTTCGTGGAGCATCAATCTTTACGTTTAACCCTTGTTTGAGATTGCCCTCCAATGCTATACGAAGCTCCGCCACAAAGGATTGTTTTTGACGATCCATTTGGACTTCGCAGACTCGACCGGCCTGACTCCTTATAGCCCTTTGAGTTTTAGTGCCGAAGAGAGATTTCGCATTCCTCCCGGTTGCTACTCCCTCAGCCTGATCCTAACCATCCCATCTCGCATGGTCACATGTCGCAACCTTGACCTTAAATCTTTCCTCAATCATAGAAACCGGCATGGTCTTTTGCGCATTTCGGAGCTTGCGCCTTCGGCATACGACTCCTTATTTGTGTTTTTAATGAGGCGCATTTTGTGGCATTCCATATTCCGTCTCCTGGTGCGTCCCGCCTGATCTGGTCCCGACGTCTTCTTGCTGGTGATAACGAGCAGCTTCACTCCTTGTCGCCTACCTAGATATTCACGTTTTCTATTTCTTACCTGACCCTTTTGGGACATAAATCTTGGCCAGGTGACCTTCCTCATCCCTGGGGACCCCTATTTCCTCTGTCACGTTGATCACAACCTCCATCGCCATGTTGGCCAGCATATGGCTTTCCTCTAGGTTCACACCCTTTGAAATTATCGTGGATACCACCACCCTTTTTTGATCCTCGCCGTCTTCACCTGACTCCAGTTGCTTTCTAATGTCCACTTTTCCTAGGGCCTTGGGAGCCCTGGGAGCCCCCTAAACAGTTTAAATTGGTTCTACATATTTCGTCTTCTTTGATGGCTAGAGGCCTTATATTCCCAATCAGAGGCCAGTACTTCCCCTGTGTCCTCCAGCCTTACCCGTAAAGCCATGTTGGTCGACCCTGCTCCCTCTCTAGCGTTTCCTACTCGCATTTTTCTTATCAGCTAACTGTCTGGTCTTTCCTAGCTCATTCCTGATCCCGGCCAGACCTGTTTTAAAATACCTATGCATATTTTTTTATCCCATTGATACCATTGCACCATTAATACCTACGTTCCTTGAACAGGTTGCCCACACAGCGAAATCCTTGTTGACGAATATATCAAACGCAAGCGTTACTTATGTACAACCATATTACTAAGTAGCATTGATAACTATACTCGTTAGTTAGCCATGCAAAAGGGTTCGCTAGCTGAATTCAGAAGAAAAAAATGTTAGTTAAAAAATCAGAATAAAACGTGGTCTAGTGTACTCTAGTAAGCATGGCATATAATATTAGATTCTTATGAATAATGTAGTAAGTAAACTGGCAAATCATTTGTGGTCTAATGCCACTATTCTATTCTATTTCACGTAGATTAACGCCTTATAGTTCCTAACGGTTATTGCTGAACCTGGGAGCTTATAGGTACTAAAACAGTGATGAGTCGGTGCATATGCACAAAAAGATCAATACCTTTGGAACACCGTCAAGTATGAATATATAATAGTAGAAGAGACATTTTAGTAAAAACGGTTTTCCATGGTACGTCTTATCGATACCGAAAACTATGACGCCTCCAAATGTATGTGCTACGAAACGTATTTTTTACCAAGATGATGAGGGGATGCAATTAAGCAAAATATTTCTATAGGGTTATAGTTATAGAGGATATCTTTAGCTAAGAGTTACGAAAGGGGTTTGGTCAGGTCGATTGACAAAGGCATTTCCAATCTGAAATACGATGGGCATTCATTCTAAATATGTTACAGCCAGCGCAAGCTTTATGGATAGTGAAATTGACGCTGGTCCAGTATTGCTTCATAGAAAGCAATCTAATACATTTCCGGAAACTATTGGATTTTAGCTCATTTTTTCTTCGCCGGCGCTCGAATCGATAGCACTTCACTCTAAAATACGCACATTTCAGAATACTGAGGAAAATCCTTGACAGTATCTAGCAATTAGTCATAACAAAATGTCCTCAACATTAAATCACAATAATGCAAAATAGCTCTTGCAAAAGATACATCGTCCTATGATTATAGAGGTCACTCATATACTTCTTCTCGAAACTCTTTGAAGGGGAATGCTAGAAGCCGCGATGCATACGTGGGTGTGGCATACAAGCGATCACAAACACAACAGCCACAGGTGAGGAAATGTAGTCATTTTGTTTCCATTATATCGTGCCAAGTGTCCATCGGAGCCGCCGACATACGCATCAACCTCGATAACTCACGGTGGATATAGACTCACCAGTATTGCAGAAAAGCTCCGAAAACCAGTTCTGACAATACGTCCTCAGAGCGATCAATTCGCTACCATCACTGGCGGCCTTGTTATCTGCACTGTCGCTTACCGAACTCTCCGCTCTGCTGAACTTGTGATATGTTGCACTCATCAGGCTAACAAAAGCCAGCTTTATGTATGTTCGAATGGAGCGGTATAAAGAATACTTCAGATTTCTTTCTAAAGTGTACCTGATAGCATACACTTGGCTAACGATGGCGTAGAGGCATGCTTTGGCGAGCGGTTGTCCAATTAGACACAGCTGTCAGATCGTAACATCTCGCGAAGTAGGGACTTTATGGCGAAAGAGGTCATCGGTAAGCCGAGATCCATGAAACGAACGAAGAATGGCTTCCCTCACGTGTCCACGAAAAGTGACACGCTGAGCTCACCCACACCTGGCCAACTAAGTTAGCCTCCTAGGCTCTCTTAGGTGGTTATCCCTGACGCTTGAATCACAAGAGCCTAAGGCTTCAGGACGCATAACGTAGAGGACCTTTTCCTTCAAGCGTTTGCACCGCCTCTTACCTAACCCATACATCCCCCATATTACTATCCCCAACTCAAGAGATCCTATGAAGACACTGCCCACTTCCCGCTTACTTGGCACGCACACCTTTCTATATGCCCGAGTCACACATCGACGCCTTCAGTAAAACTTTCACCTAGATGACTCTCCTAAGTCGAGCTCGGTGGCCTGGTGCATTCATGTGCGCCTTGCGACCGGAGGAGACACAGAAATGCACGGGTTCGAACTCCGCCGTTGCACATTTACATGTGGGGGGTTCATCTTACGAAGTAATGCAAAAAGTGCTACCGTGAACGTTAAATGTTGGCTGATGGTCAGTCCTAATAAAATATAGATGATTCTTCTAAAACCCGCATATAACACTTGTAGAAAGTAGCAAACAATTAAGACCGATGCAACGGGCGACGTTCTCTGTATTCACACCGGCACAATGCGGTTATAATAATGTATAATTAGGTTAGTATCCAAAATTAATAATAATATATCATCATTCACAAAAATTTTTTAGATCAAAGAACTGACAAAATCTCCCAGGGACCAATTAAATTCTATTTGAACTCTGTTAACGGATAATACAGATTTGGTGAACAACACCTAGTTAAATACCAGATGCATATGAATTAAGGTATGTAAACCCGTGGCATATGTTGTTATGGGCTTCCGCATACTTGTGGTTTTCTACTGTAGCTTACAAATAAACGAGCACACTTTTTCCCTTCTCTTTACTAAAATCACTCAACCAATCGTTTGACCGGCCGCCCCAGTTTCGTAATCATACGTGAACATTTACAGCATGTCTTCAATCTACATATCGATTGTGAATACTGAACACACCACATCAGTGTCAAAAGACCAGATTTGCATTAAAAGGTAACCTTTAATATATGGATCCCGACAAGAACCCAAACCACTTCGCGAAATGAAAGCAAATGCGTATTGTAATTTGCTTCTATATACTACCAACCGCAATCAATACACGCAAATCCGTCGCAACCGTTACCAGTTTTAGGTACGCCGATTGTTTAACAGAAACACCCTTAAGCGCACAACTTTATCGGCATGTCTAAGGATCGCCAAATAGCGACCCAGAATGCCTGCTAATACAACCTTTCTCTTTAGAATAGCCAATCCGCCGAGTTATTTACCATGTTAAAAGAGAAATGTAATTTACAGAACTAGAACGACGCCTTCCGACAGGAATTTGAGCAGAATCCAGACATACTACATCTGGTGTTTTTAATAGATGATAAATTCTTCAGCACGATGTCGCTGTTAATGAGCTTATTATTAAGAACCCTTGTGCGTAAATCTGTGGTATCATTGCCTATCTAGTTTAGGTTCAAAGTAAATCATGAAGGCAATTCCGAGTTAGTCCGACAGTTCCGGCATCGAACCAACGAGCAGTTGCGCAGCTCGCCGCGTACTTCCACTAGAAAAATGATGCCGTCAATATTTTTGATTGATATTCCGTTTTCAATTCAAACAGCATTAAGGGGATTGTAGGTTTTTTCTTAGGACGGAAAAGTTCTGAAGAAATGACTGTCTCTTTTTACTGCTATATAGATATAAAACAGCGTACTCTTTGGCGGCATGCTTACGGGAGACGTAGCGCTCCCGAGTACTTTCTACTAAATGGACGATGTTGCTAGCATGAAGCCAACGTACAGGATGATACGAATCAGTGACACCCCACGCAGTTGCGTGCTAGTGCACGTTTTGCTACATCATCTCTCCACACCTGCATGCTTGTAATCCGTGGGCACGATGCCGCCATTTTCTTATGTGACGAGATTGTCGTCTGAGGACGAGCAGACGATCTGGTACAACTCTCTCGACGGCAGCACGGCGGTGACCCAACCGGAGCCAACACAAAGGTCTTTTATCTTTCCAACTTCTTCCTGAACACATTGATTTGATTTTTCATTGAGTTTCCGTTCCTCCTCTTCGAGCGTCCCTCCCGTCTTCCACTCCTCACCACTCTCACAGAAGATTGCTACCCTGAAACGAACGGCTAACGATGGGCGCACTGTCTAAAACGTACCTAATTTCATGCTCATTGCTCCGTCTCCCGAAGTTGTGAAGGCGAAAAGACATTAGCCAATGCTGCCTTCTGTACCATTTACGCCCACAGAGTTGTATCCTAGGTGTGTGTATTTGTTTCCGATTTGTCAATCACCGAGGAGCGGCGTGAATATCAAGTGCATACAGAGCCCGATTAACCCATATTTAGGACCTGTCCTGATGTGCCAGGGCTATCCATTCAAACTCAATTACGTTCAACCCGAACCGTCAAATATAGTAGTGGGTGTGTGAGTCTGTGTATGTGTCGGAAGACGCAAGGTCATCGAGGTCTCCTTTGGTACTCCTTAAAAGTTTAACTGCCAAGCATGCATGTTTCTGTTACGAGCTATCGTCCTTAGAGATCTGGCTTGGATAGGTGGCATATAAATAGACTATATGTGATACTCATCTCAGTTTTTTGCTGTGTTCTTTGCTTCATTTTGGGTAACTTCGTGTACTTTTGCGTGCCGCATTTCTTTGCGTGATCTACGCCTATGCGATCTCGCGATTGATGACGCCGTTGCAGGACGCATCCCGGTATGCCGGTCGAAGAGTATATTAATAATAACGAAAACGGCGGAAATATTAACCACGACCAGAGTGAACTGGGTCTAGCCTTACCTAGCGATCGTTTTTACAGTTCGTTACTGGACATGGCCCCATGGAGTCCGCCTCGCGTCCAAGAACTCCTACAGAACTGTGGCCTCTATGATCCACCTCGGGTACCGCAAGCTAGCCAATCCAATCACAGAGACAATGCTGACTACTTTGGTTTAACACTACCGCTACTACCAGATGTGAACGACTCGTGTAACTCTATTGACGCTGGTCCCGCCGGGTCACCTGCGATATTAAGGAAGCTAAAGTCAAGCCCGAGATTTTCCACAAAGTCTATCTTCAACTGGGGAGACGTGACCGATGCCGTTGTAGTAGGAAATCTATCACGCTACATCGTAGTTGAAAATCAGGGTAGTTGTGAAAGTTTCGTACGTGATACACTATTGAGAGCTCTAAATCTGGGTAACGAACATGTCACCATTGTGCAAGGCAAGATTCCTGGTAAGTATCAGAATTATCTCTTATGCGTTTTTTTTTTAAGCTTTCATAGCCTCTCGCTTGCGCTCTCTTTCGCTGGAGTCATAAATACTCTTGCTTGTGCTGTCCGTTTGAACTTATCACATGCAAGGTCTGTCCGTAAAACACTATGGTTATATATATATATATATATATGTATATATATATATGTATATATATAAATCCGCCATTCATGTACGTCAACGAGATTCTTCTTTTGAAAGCACTTTTTCATGAAATATTATCGGCTGAATCAAGAATAAAAAATTTGACAACATACTTCTAGGTTGGTGATGTATACACCGTTGTCTTGACGTTCTCTAAGCTATTATGCATGCTCGATTCATTTGTTCACTTGAGACATATTGGCGTGCTTCAGCTGAAGAGGCCGAATCCGTGTACCTCAAAATACTGCTAGATGAATCGGCAACCCAATTACATGAAACGTAATTGATATTCTAATAAAAACCTTGATCAAGTTAAGATTTATCATTTTTACAATAATTCAATAACAGTATAAAATACGTATACGTCTTTCTTTATGCTTAGATACAGTCCAAATAATTCACCAGACGCTGTTTATACAGCTGTTCTAACCGTTGAATCAGCCTTACTATATCGGTTGTGATGTTTTCCTTTTTTAACTCATTTTGTAGTCGCATCGGGTTACTTAAATGTAGTTCACTTTAAGCATATATCAATCTAGAGAAGCAAATTGTACATTGTTATTCGTGTTACCTTTCTATTGTCTCGAATTGCACAGCATTTACTCTCGAAATTGACGATTCGGTTTGCTCCCAAAACCTCACTCCTACAGTTTTAGGCTCCATTTCAAGAACATGAACAGCAAATATCACCCGTTTCGCTTTTTTGTTTCGCTTATTATACGCAGATATGATTTACTTGTTCGATATGTCTGCGACTGATATGGATCGGGTTTGCGGGTATGTGCAGAATTACTTCTCCAGATTGCTTTGCGAGACACGCATGGTTTACAGACTGGCTCCGCGACACGAACCCGGCGTAACAGCATTGATCCTTGATGTACTCGATCAAGAAAATCGCTCCGGAATGTCATACACAGTATGTACAACGAACGCTCGCAACGGCATCGCTTCTCATCAAAATAGCAACAAAGCTTCTGGTTGTTTCATGTTTATTGCAAATGCATGGGTGCGCTTATATTTTCTTTTTGATTAATAACGTACTGTGTCTTTCTTTAGTCCGCCTGGTCACAAGCACCTACTCTGCGTGATTTCATTTGCTGTTAACCTAAACTAATCATATTTTAAGTCATTGTCGATTCGTCCTAGAAAATAATTGGTTTAGCTTGAGCGCTATGCACTATAATAGAAAAAAACGCATTGCGTAATTCGATGGCGATTGGATCTTTGAGGTAAAATATCGGTTTCCGAGCATACAGTAGCATAGACGTCACACGTAAATTATTGGCTACAGAACAGAATTTTATCCGCACGTAAACGATTAGAGACGTTAACAAATACAGTTTCTGACCGAATATTCTGTAAAGGCGGGCAACTCATGAACTCGCAATTAACAAAACTGAGGAGAAGGGCTTCAAACGTAACAGTTTATTTTAATTCAACGACTAGTTCTTGAGAAATAGTGGCTATCCTTAAAAATTCACAAAAATCCTCACTTCGTTAACAGGATTTGTTTAAGCAACTGAACCAAATTCCGTTGACTGTGGATCTGCCATTCGACAAAAAATGCCTCCAGGAAGTGCTTCGAGGTGGCAGGCCCTACAGTATACAACGCAATCCCTTGGCTGATCCAATTCAGGCCAAATTACTGTTGTCTAGCCACCCCGTCATGGTTATCAGGTAAAAAATTATGATCCATCTGCCACTAGTGAAACACACATACTCGAGTCTATTTACGACCGCGATAGGTGTGTAGATATGTCAACAACTCGAGCGTGATATTGGAACAGAGACACAAAATTGTGTCAAAAAGAGCCCGGACTGTTCTGTCTGGCGTATTTGTTTCAGACTATAATATTATACAAAAAAAGAAACTTTCTCAGATATAATTAATTTTTGTATATAATTGTTACATTTTTTCTCATTTCTAAAGGCATTTTACATCTAAATTCACTTCGTGCTCTGAAGTATAGAAGTCTGAAGCCTAAAGAGACATACCGAAATTTTTAGTCAATTATCAAAAAACAGTTTTTAAAATACGCCACCAGGAGTTGTAGTATTTACAAAGAAAGCATTATATCTCCTGACATTCTCGCATTGACTAGATAGGTGTGACATGTTTGGGAAGTTTTTTTAATTTTACATTTGATACTTATGCTTCTTTTTAGCCATAAATAGGGTGTAATTTTTTTCAAAATCACCAAAATCTGCGAAATAGATTATCTGCTCACTTTTCTTTGTAATTTGATACCATATTTAATATTGCCCATGTGTGGCATCCTATGCTATACCTACAGCCTTCGAAAACTAGCTCCAGTTGTCCACGCGATGCTCTCGAGTCCGTCAATACCATATTTGCTCTCCCCGCCAGCGACACCAGGTGAGCTTTATTTTTTAATAAGATTTTTAATAAGATTTACCATATCTTGCATTTTATGTACTGATGGTATCATATTTCGACGGCGTACATGAGAGAAGTGAAAAACAATATTTTCATTTGTTTAAACTTTAATTTTTTAGTTTTAATAATTTAATTTGATATTAGGTCGCACGAGCCACGATGTTGTACCTGTGGATCATGCCTTCCTAGACTTACTTCAGTCGAAGCTTTTTAGTGTTTATGGCACTGAGGAGCTGGTTGCAGAATCCGGCACGGGCGAAACAAATTACGTCTTCGGTGAGGGGCAACCCAAGGCTACTGAGTACCTGATATCATGTGTCCCTGGCGTTGAAGTGAGTAAATGAACAGTGAAGCCTAATTATTCGTTCGAGCATTGTCTCATGCTTCCAGAGTCAAAAAGGTTCCACTAATGTAATTTAACATGACGACGGCAACTTGAGTTGGTCAGCTAAAAACACGTTTTCGAAAATGTTTTCGGTTGAGAGTCTAAGCCAAACAAAAGCCCATCTGCGGTACACGCGTTTTATTTGTCACCTACTAGACCGGATGCTACTGCTAAATTCCACGTATATCAAATGGTTGCATGTTGTAATTATGGGCGTGGTACACTTCATGCGTGACTCATCAGGTGCTTTACGTGGATGGCCAAAAATATATTCGTAAAATGGATCTTTCCGAGCGCTCTTTTGATAGAGATAGTGCAGCTTCACCGGTGCCAAGGTTTGCACAGAAATATAACGCCGCTAGCAATTGTGCCAATAACGATGACCCTGTGAAGAAACTAGTGCAGACTATAACTGCCATTCTCAAGGTGTGTACCACGAAGTCTTCTACTTTTATTCACAATAAAGAATGGTCAAGTCCTTTCGTTTGTTTCAGCTCTGACACATAGCGTTGTTTGGTATTTCTTAATGATGACCTCTGAAAGTACGTTGCTCTATAGGCTGCTTTATATAGTTGATTTGAGCGCACTCGAAGTCCATGGCTACAACAAAAATACAAAAATCACCGTTATGTATATCACTCTTGAAAGAGAGTTTCGTTATTATGATTATTAGGCATTAAAAAACTACATTAACAAAAATTATTATTATTATTATTATTATTATTATTATTATTATTATTATTATTATT
>MNPL01024474.1:154150-166248 GCA_002081605.1 Tropilaelaps mercedesae
AGTGTAGGCAAATTTCAACAATAAACTACAATAGAAGGTCATGTAAGGTGAAGTTTTGTCCATTGAGCATTCCAAAAAAGCGTCTCACTAAGCTTCATCTTAAAACAACCAACAAAACGTTGAGAATTATGGGTATCTAATGTAAGGGAGTGCCACATGGTAGCCTCTCTATTTCAAACAAAGCGTTGGCCAGTAATCGACGTACAACGACGGTGTGAAACAAAGTCCTTATGACCCCTCGTCTGGCTAGCAAAGACTCTTAAAAAATAATCATCATCCTTTATGAAAGATGCTTGTCTAGTAGTACAATATATAAATAAATAGCAGTGGAGCTCGTAGGGATGAATTGGTAACGGATTTCAATCATGATCAAGCACGGCTAAGAGCATCTCACGCTGAATGCTACTTAATTCCTTGGATGAACTGAGCTAAACACGCGAAAAAAGGCCAGTGAGGTGTAACAAGGGTCTACTCCTCCGCATGGTGTCTCCCGCGCAGATGACCGCATCGCGCACATATACATGTAAAGGCAGGCTCATGGTAAACGATGAGGGAACATAGCTTATGAGGAAGTCCATGCACAGTGAACCCTACCGCAACGCGTCGCTCCGATTGATTAGATCTTGTCCATGTGTTATCGTTCATAACGTCAATGTTTAGGAAACCCGGATCGATATTTGCGAATTTTCTTTCCCAGGACGAGAGCACTCCGTAGATGGAAGCCGCAGGAAGCCCAAAGCAGCTCTTTCTATATATATATATATATATATAGCGACGAACGTGTTTAATTAATGATAATTAAAAGACAATGTGCTAATATGGCGCTAAATATTGCCATTTTATCCCACTCTACTAATGCCTGCAATCTTCGTAATGTTTCATAGCGAATAATATTTTGTAGGATCAGATGGTAACTATAATTCTTCACTATATTTTTAAAACATTTCCAGGAAGCGAAGAATCAGTATATGACACTAATGGAACTCGACAGTGAGCTTCGAAAGATTACTGAAGTACCGCCTGGCTTTCTGCTTCGTGATTTCATCACAGAACACGTAAAATTCTATCAGGTAAGATCAGGCGCCACTCGACTAATTACTAACATGCGGAAGGATTTGTGCATTTCGTTAGATATATTTAATAGCCTATTAATATACTGACATCTACGTATGTACATTTGTGAATGTTAGCTATAGATTTAATTAAACGCATGTCTATATATGACCCGAACTAATATATATATATATATATATATATATATATATGAAATTCAGCCAGTGTATTTTTCGACAAGTGCTTTGTCGAAAAACAAAATGTTTTTAAGTTCATTGAATCGCACGTGATCAATAATAATAACATACATCATTAACAAACAGCTAAGGTTTTATTCCTATGATTGACAGTTGCTTACGCTAGGTCAACCCGAACTCGTCACTCTTAGCCATCGTGGCCAAATAAAGCGGATCAGTAATGACATGCAGAAAGTTCTCCGCCGACTTAATGCAAGGTTCGTGACCACCGCTACTCTCCCAACAGCTTTTATGGACCTTTGGGAGAATTGCGACAACGCAGGCAGCCGGCCAAACGGCGATCGCCAGGCAAAGTTCGACATATCACGGTTCGGTGTCTGTTTCCTCGATGATATCATGGTGACGATCCCACAGAATTGGGGAATACATTGTAGCGCATACGTATCAAACTGCGATGGACGGCTCATGGCACGTGAGTATGGCGAGGGCGAAGATGATGTACCAGCATTTGTCAAATTACCCTCTCGTACGAGAACCAACGCCCTAGACATGATCGCAACTGCGGCGAATAACGGCGATCTAACCATCTTAGCGATGGACGCACAAAAAGCGGAAAGAATCCATTCCATTACCCCACACGGTATTGTGTTCGCATGGGCGCCGAGGTCACGTATAAGCGACAATCAACAAAGGAATTTGGCGTTATTCCGGCAACAGGTACGCAGAATATAATGCTAGGATATAATGTTAGACTGTCTTTGTGCTACAATAATGACTGATTTCGCTCAGTAGAAAACCCAAAAATTGACAAACTACGCTGTTCAAGCGTAGAATATCGGGCTCCGTTGCGAGAATCAACCCTGCAACGGTGTTTTTCGAATTGGCTCATCCTTGCAGCTCCTCAACATGTACCGTGGCGACCCGAGCGCTGCTCGGGTAAAAGAGCTCATTGAGAGCTGGGAGCCTCGCAATACCATTGAAAACGATCGGTTGAAGCGGCTGGATACAGCTTGTCTCAGAGCAAACATCGAGCAGCCTGCGCGAATGCGGCGGAGGTTTGATGCAGCAAGGCAGGATAGTGAAGCCGATGCTGAGCACCGTCATCACGTGCCATGCGATTTCAAGCTACATTTCAACCAATTTATTCCAACGTTTCATCACGTGTATAACGCTCAAGCCACCGTCAGTCGTTACGGGGTGAAAACACTCTTTGAAGTACGTTCGCCTGCGCACCTGCATCTTTCGAGCGATAAGTGCTCACCCATGAGTTACCTTCTTTATTTAAGAGAATATTCTTGTTCTTTGAATTTCTGCCTATCGGATAAAACGAATGATGAACAGGACGGTGTCTTTGCCGGCGGAACGAACAATTCAGGTCTCGTAGTCTAAAGAGAACAAAAACTGCTACCGTGGACGTTAAATGTTGGCTGATGGTCAGTCCTAAAAAAATAAAAATAGTCTAGAGGGAAGATATTCAAAGGCAAAATGTTGCAAAACGTCGCACTGAACTTTTACTTCTTCAGCAGGCTTTTTAGTGAGCACGCAAATTTTATAATTCACCTGTGTCTAACGAAACCCGAACTAAAGATTTCAAAAACCTCCGATCTTTGCTACTTCCAATTAGGTAGTTCCGCTTGACAAACATAGACACGAAAGAAATGTCGAAACCAGGAATAATAGCCCGCTACAGGTTCTGAAAAGCCTTACAGCTATCTGCTTGTGCTGCCTGCTGTATATCCAGTTGCGTAGAGATGCTTGGCAACCCTAGTCTGCTACAAGACAAATTGAACTGGCGACACTAGATCTTTCCCCACACGCCGGGGTTTAGGAAGATACGCTTGTTTTTTTGCTCTACATTTGAACAACATTACCTTCTAAAGTAAAAATGCTTTTCACGACGAGTAGAAGCTGCCGACTTAGTCATCTGTTTGGCTTACAGGCTTTCGAACTCATAAATGAAACAATACAGTTGTCGCACGCGGAAGCACAGGCTGCCATGATTCAGTTGACGCCAGAGGCGAAAAGAGAGGTTTTGGAGCGCAGGCTGGTGTATCTAATGCGTCACACCGACGGTCCGATCGATTACAACCGATTGCTAGCCATGTAAGTCATACAGCTCAAACGTACAGAGAAGAAAAATGTGCTCAATCGTCTAATATCATCAGCTCACCGTAACACGCAGAACACGCGGGTTTAACTTCCTCACTATTAAGTGGAAGGTATATATTATCGATTTCGATTCCATCCATATAGCAGACGGAAATATAAACCATTTTTATGCTTCTTTTATTCGGAACAAACCGAGAATCATCATTGCCGAAATTGCCAATAATTGACGCCTTCTATGACTACATGGGCAAAACTTTTAGTCGATTTTGATGTACATTTTTTATCATCGCTCAACAGGTACATGTCCGAACCAACTATGAGAGTGTATGCTCACGAGGCTGAGATCAAAGAGGCGCTCAAATTTTGCAATCTACTGGACATTCGACTATCTATGGCAGACAACTGTATCATCACAGTCAAGCCAGCGTTTCAATTTACCACTGCAGTGAACTATTATGGGGAGGATATCACACACTTGCTTCTCATTTTCATGAGAAGCTTTACATGGGTACGCGTTCTCGGTTTTTAACTGGGGCGTTGTAAATAAATGCAAGTTCAGAATATTAAAAAATTGACCAACCTCCTACGAGTGGCGACATTGCTTGAGTACATCAGGGTTAGAGACAAAAGTCAGCTCCCTCTTGTATGTCTAATGTGTGTGTTAGTTTAAAGCCTATGCTTTCAGATTCCCATTTGCATGTATCTGGCAAACTCGTGTTGCGCATCATCCCAATGCAATCACTCACTCCCATACCGACTAGTATTAACATCGTTTATGCGTATTGGATATTCGCCCTTTGCAAGATTTGTAAGGCCACTCATGCGTTTTCATTACAGCTGAGCTTCGCCGAGCTGCAGAGACAGTTCGAAAACAAACATAATCGGCTTTTTTCATTGCCGACCCTGAGCGCTTTGTTTGAACTGGGCGCCATACGACGCGTAACCAATCCCCTTGGTCCGCCGGAAACCGCTATGTATGATCTCCAGGAAGTGTGCCGGATAGTACGTAATTTAATCCACCAAATGAACAATCGACCTGATGCTACATATCATTTGTACGAACCGAGAAATGACACCGACCGCTTAATGTATGGTCACCGAGATGATCGTTCACTGACGTTCCTTCTCGAGCATTCAGGCGATTGCATGTACGCCGATTTTGACGTCGACGGTATGATGAAGGACTGGTCAGAATTCTTCGTCAAGTTGGACAGCACTGATCGACGTGTCAAGAGTTCATACAA
The DNA here is from genome assembly GCA_002081605.1 of Tropilaelaps mercedesae. NCBI lineage: Eukaryota > Metazoa > Arthropoda > Arachnida > Mesostigmata > Laelapidae > Tropilaelaps > Tropilaelaps mercedesae. Next base: position 158,754 of record MNPL01024474.1, read on the forward strand.
ACTTCACGAGTGTGTCATTATTGGTGCACCCGAACGCGAAGACCAAGATCAACAGCAACCACCATCACGACGGAACTTCCGGCCGCGGGCTCTCCAGTTCAACTGCACCTCGCTAAGGAACAGTAATAGCAACGCTCGCCAGGGTCGACAACATGCCCGCTCACGATAGTTCCTCGCTCTTTAGACTGACGCTCGTTAGCGAAACGTCGAGTCCGTCCATTTGCCAATATTGATTGATAATGCTTTCTATAGAACGTGAATTTCAGCACTATATCTTCCCACGGATATGCTCACACGGTGGTGGAATACTTTTTACATTGTTTGATCGCCACCTACGTGAACGCCGTGTGCCCTGCCACTAGGGAAACATAGGGGCGTTTGTGACAAGATTTGGCTGTTATATTGTGTCCACAAGCTCAAGCGAAAAACTTGCCGTCACAGAGGGCAATGCAATTTTTTTGTGTGACAACTATTATTGACGACGTTTATTTTTTAGTCTGTGGCCAGAATTTTGTCGTGTTTGGTCAGTTGCATCAAGACGTTATGTTGTTTACCGATTTATTTCGTACAGCTCTGTACGGCCATCAGAAGAATGAAGATATTTTTGTAAATAACATACATCTGGATACGATATAGGTAACATTGTGTTGCAACATAAATCTAATTTAACGTAGGTTTTTCAAGTAAAACATGGGAGATCGATGTCGTATCTTCTTTAAAATCGAGTTCCGCTCACGAGAAGGACTATAAAACAAAAGGCAGGCAACGGCAGATATTTATTTTGCCCCCGTAGCTACAATGACGCTGTCGGGTATATTTCTACAACTAGAAGCGAATTTACGCCCGAAGTGATATATTTATAGGCTTTCCTCAAGACAATACATTATAAATACTCTATGGCCTACGCAATCGCTTGCCTTAACGCCCGTCAGCAAAACGTGTCATCTACCAAACCAAATAAAACGATTAAACAAACGCACATCTTAATCTAATGTATAAGAGTGAATCGAGAACCCAAAACATCTAAAGAATACAGATGACAACAGATCCAATACTGTCTCTTAACTGACAATTGTACAGAATATCCGAGCAGACCATGCACAAGTGGGCCAGCTCTTTGGCATGCCCACGTTTATCGTTGCGTTGCAACGGAGTAGTAAAATTTCTTCTAAAAGCACAAAAACTAGCAGAAATCTGGTTTACATTTTTTGAGTCAATCTTGGAGCGCCGAAATTTATATTACTAATCCACGTTGTATTATTTTAACAATGTTAGTTCTTGTCTACTCAAAAAAATGACGTGATCGTTTTGATAAATATAATGCACAACCGAAACTATGCAACCAAGTAATACTTCAACAGTAGAGCTGCTTGAGCTCAATGCAATGTGGTAGATTAGCGGGTAACAAAATGGCTAACAGCGATAACGATTTGAATGACAAACGCTGTTTGTTGTTCATCTTGGTAGAGGAGTAAATAGCGTAACAGCTGCACCAATGAGCCATTTTGCTTTGCGGCGGTCCGTGAACTGCAACTCATTGAGCAAACACTCAACTGCCACAAGAATTTGAGTTAAAACGTTAACAGTTAATATCGATGTATGTGCAGCTATCATTACTGGGCTCTGTTTTTTATAGGGACCATGAAACACATTTTATCTTAGAGTGGTAGCAAGGAGAAAAAATCTAGAGAGAATGTGATGGCAAAAGGATAAAATAAACAAAAAAAGACTGTTTTTTTACTCCGCAAGCAATCTGTTTAATAAATAATGTCATAGACATAATATGTATGGATAGCCTTCGGAAGCATAGTAATATAGGTACCTCGCAATCCAAAATTGTTGGGTAAAATTTCAGAGATACGTAAAGAATTAGGCGAATCTGTCTGTTTGACTATACTTAAAACGTAGTGAGCGTAGTGTTTACTTAATTATTCTTATTGGATATAGTGCTTCGTTATGTAAGGTTATGTCGTTATTAGCAGCGGGGTGATTGGAAACACCCAATTACTTATATAAGTCCGTATGGAGTACATGCGGAGATAGCCCAAGCAAGTGAATTATTACTACTTGATTTATGCACTTACTGAGCTACAATTAAACTCTAAAGAGCCTCATGCAGTACACATAATCTCAAGGTTTTGGCCTATTTTGTGGTTATTAGCGTATGTCAATAAACTTTCCAGGAAACTCACAGCCGGTACGTAAATCAAAGTAGCCTTCAGACGAGTCGGTCTACTAAAAAATTTATGTTTATTTAAAAAAGAAATACATCGATTCTATCTATACACAACGGTCTAGACATTTTTTTAACCAATAAGGTTAATAAAATCCTGCTTTGCTATAGCACACCTTCAACAAACTGAGCGAAATCAGAACACTATTCGATTTTATATTTAATAAATAGTTCATTTATGATTAAGTCTTCATGTAAATACAGAGTTATGTACATTAGTCTTATCAGTCAGGTATTTTTCTTATCGGATGTAATTTTTCTGTACTCTACGGCAATCGGTATAATTTTCGTGCGTTTGTTGTAGACGACTCAGCATTATACCCATGATATTCCCTTTATCAACCCGCGTCGTTTTCTCGATAGCCTTTCCCTTAGACCTTTTTTCATAAGTGTCCCTCTAAGACAAAATTGGAGGAAGACTTTGCTACACCTATTTCTAGATCTATATTTATAGGTTGTACATACTACTAGGATATTGACATTTTATTAACTCCCTTTTCCTCGCGCTTTGTCATGTTTGGCCCAACTGCATTGTTGTTGTGCTAAAACTGTACCAAAATCGAGATTTGCGTTTATGTTCAACGTTCTTTCTCTTTTTTTAAGTAATTTTCCAAACACACACGGTAACACACACAGATACTGAATACACACGTAAATGTGCACTCGTCTACTTTTATGCACCTGTCGAGTTTAATCATTTCCGGGCCAATCTGTATTTATCGATTACACCCATATGTAGGCCAAATATGCTTTCATTTTCCGTTGGGCTTCTCGGGTCAGAATGAAAATGTAGTCAATTTCACCTCCGTTGTTATAACTGCGAATTTTATCCAAACATCCTATCCGTACAAATTAAACAGACATGCAGCTACATACAAAGCCTTCACAAGACACGCGTTGTTTCATGTATATGAAAAATGAAAAGATGAGGCAAAGATGATTAAATTTTGAATCTACCATCTGCCAGTTCGAGTAAGAAACAACATAGCTGCCGTATGAGTAATTATCTGCTGCAAGCCTGCATTCTTACAATTTCGTTTTGGCATCATTTAGACACCACACATATTTTTCTCCTTTTATGTTTTTTTTTTTGTTGATTATGTACGGCAATGAATATTATCAATTGGTGGAAGAACGACTAGAATTCTTGTTTCTTAGTACAATTTGACTGATATTTTGCAGAAATAGTTCCACGTACCTACACATTTCGTGCGCTAACCGCTTTCACGTCTTGTTTGCCTATTCGATTGTACTGCTACATTTTTCTTCATTTTCTCAGATAAACAGATTCAGTATAATAGCTTCGGTTTACCATGTCTAAGGAGCAATCGCAATAAAATATGAACAAGTGTTACCTTAAAACGCTTACGCTTCGCTGAAACGCACCACTTTTTTTACTTTCGTATGAGTTTATATGATCTCACGTCCGAGTAAACCTCGTTCACTTCTATTTTGGAGTGCTCAAGGTGCCATGCTATAGGCTGGAATAGCGAAATCTCTTCGCAGAGTCATATTTATACACACGTGTACACAGATTTATGGAGCGGCACAAATACCATTTGGCTCAGCTTGAATGGGTTGCAGATGTTGTTGTCGAGCCAGTAAGACTTAATAACAAACAGCTCCAACGAAATTTTCAAATTTGATAAACTCAGTCCTTAAATTGAACCCCATACACAGACACACGCACACACATATACAGACACACGCACACACAGACACACGCACACACAGACACACGCTCACACAGACACACGCACACACAGACACACGCACACACAGACACACGCACACACAGACACACGCACACACAGACACGTAGACACACACACACACATATAGACCACACACGCACGTACACATCGAACTGTAGAGTCTGTAAGCTTTTTCGCGTACTTTCAAATCGTGTACATTCGTATCAAGATTTCCCCATGTAGAGCTTTGTTAGAAAAAAGGCTTCACAGATTCTTTCTAGCCATGTGACATCAAAGAGCAACGGAATTACCGATCAATACTGTTCCTCTTCATCCAAGGGTGTACACAAAATTAGAGCGCCGGTGGAGCTGCTCACACGAGTAGATTTCTTGATACGTCTACGAGTTTTAAGTTCCGAACAATATTTAGTGTCATACAAGCACGGTGGCTAACAAACAACATTGACGTGCATGTGTTTTATATATGCTTGACCCCCAAAGAAATCTTTCTCAAAGGCTATTACTGGCATCATAGCAAGAACTTGTTAACAAGCTATTTTTTGCTGAACTCAACTAGGTCCACAAAAGGATGTGGCTTAACCTTACAAGCCTGTAGTAAACTTTTTATAAATCGAACTCGCAATGCTCAGAACGGATTGATGACGTGCGTGTTCTTTGACTTATGAAAAATGCAGTCCTTATTTCATCCTTAGATCCAGCAGATAGTCAAACCCTGCTATAGCCAATGACAGAAAGCCTGAGTTGAGGCAATATTTTAGAATAGTAAATTTTTCAGCCTTTCTTAGCCAAGTAGCTTTTTTACGGCTTAGTGGATCACTGTCTTCTTGTACGAAAATAATAACAAAGAAATACTTTCCAATGTACTGTAGAGAAATGACAGCAATCAAGCAGGAAAGCTCAGCTAAGCAGACGAGACAGGATGATAATGGAGCTGTCGTTTTGCCACGGAGCGGTCGTTACACCAATGAATTTTGAATCCATATCGCCGTAACTCACCGGCTTCAATAGTCTTCCATCTGGTGTATATATTTGTTCACAATTCCATCGTTACTGTCACACAGCGAAGCAAAGCGAATGATTAATTATAATTGCGATGTAACGGGAGAAAATGTAACAACGTGTTAATAAAACGCAAAAACCCTGAAAAACAAGCTACATCGTGTTCCCTGATACCTTGAGAAAGTACTACGTGGCTTGCTAAAAGAAACCTTACGAATATATCTGTGTGTGGTATTCGTGTGTGTATGTCACCATGTCCCATAAGAGTCAATATAATACTAAACTTAAAGGCTCAAACTAACGGTTGGAAGTATATAAGGTCAACGACATCGGCTGTCGTGTTCACACTGCAGTGGTACCATTGATCCACTTGTTTAAGCCCTCTCTATTTAAATATACTATTTACAGATAGAGCTGGATTCGTTTGGTAATAGGCTTTCGGCACATATGACACGTTCGTAGCGGCTGAGCGCAGTCTGCGCACGCGGCGTGGCCGCACAGGAAGGCTACGTTTCGTCTCTGCTCCATGCAGATCGAGCACGAGACACTTTCTTCCATTTCGGCTATACGAGACTGGAGCTGACGTAGTCTATAATTAAACAGATACGTAAGAAATACAAGTACATAAGCGCCGCTGCCGCCAGCAACAACATAAACAACAGCTTAATGACTTTTACAAAAATAGACCACATAGCTTTTTATGGGCATCTTTAGCATTAGCTAATAGTCTAATGGGAAAACCAGCGTTAATGATGTAAGTCCACTTGAAATCGCCTTCTGTCTAGCTTACCTTTCCAAGCTGCTCTGTCTCTGTCGAGTGGACAGAAGTCTTCCTGTGATCCTATGCGTCTTGGCTACAACGATTTGCTGACAGCTGAGACACTTGCGCATTCGAACGCTACACTCCTCACAAGTAACACAGTGCCCACAGGGTTCCAATCGCACAACGGCTTCCGCCTCAAGGCAGATCTCACACTCCTTCATATCATAGACAAAAGTCAGTAGCCATTCTTCTATTTATACAGAAAAAATTTCATAAACTAAACATTCCTAGTTTAACTAGTAGCGTGTCTCACAAAAAACAGCTGACCATATAGCGTTATTCCGCGAATTTTTTATTCGCTCTAAAAGAAAATATCTCCGAGCAAGTCGATTAAAAACTGTGCAAAACCCAGAGGTCGCAACTGTTTATTGAGGACACAAAAGGCGTACATCCATTTTGACAGCACCGATAGGTACCTTGCTGGATGGATCTTTTCCCTGTCCATTGCCGCCCTCTTTTCTGACCCCTGCAGCATTAACTCCGCACTCGCGTTCCTCCTCAGCGCTATCGCATAGATCCACAAGAGGGGAGCCGCCGCCGCCGTCGAGAAGGCCGACTACAAATTTTCATAAGTTAGCAAAGTGTTTTGAACCATTAGTAGCCTTTGGAGGACATATTGTTTAGTAAGATACTTAGAAGACGATTTTTTATTGCTTTATATGCCCAAGAACTCGATGTTTATAGGTTGTGTACACACACGCGCAAATATTACAGGTGAATTCACATAGTCTGGTTATCGGCTTACTTGGATGTTGAGTGCACTCGCGCATAGCTACCATATTTCCGTACCTGTGGCTTGAAGATGGGCATTAGGATGACCAAGGAGAGGCGCGTCGCTATTTGTTGACCAAAACCGTAACAGCTCCTCTACGTCTGAGCTGCCAGCCAGAGAAAGCGGAGTTCTTTTGGCGTGGTTTTCTTTGTACAGGTCAGATCCCTCTCTGGATAAATGTGATAATCAAAATTTGTTTTAACTCAGATGTTACTATATAAAGAGTGTAACAAAGAAAACACTGTGGTATCCATTTTGAATATAATATGAATAATACAATAATTATGAAACCTACAAATTCAACCAAACTGATTAGAAAAAGTTACGTCACCCCAATTTGTCACGTTATCTTTTAACCAAAAGATATGTATCGTTCTAAGCATACGTTTTATAACATCTTTATGACTATCAAGTTTCAATAGACGGCCTTTTTTTGAATCGTCCCCTTTCTTGTTATTTCAGCCAATAACTACCTTGCCAAGTAGCAAGCAATCACGAGGCCCTTGTCATCCGAAGTCGACTGAGATTCTGACGTCCCTCCTCTAGCGAGAACTGTTTGGACCCTGGTGCCATTCGCAGGATTTTGAGGAGACAAAGTTGTTCCGTTTTGTACAGTGAGTGGCAAGCACACAGATGTCGCCAGGGTGGCACGAATGTGGGCCATAGCTGGAGCGTCCTGAGGTTCAGCAGGTTCGCTACCCCTCAATGCTTGTCGCTTTATTAACGCGACGTGCAAAGGACTGTCTCCGTCCTCATCCTGAGCATTTACCGAAGCTCGCCAAGCAACTAAACGTTCAACGATTGCCTCATGCCCCTGGGACACTGCCAGGAGTAACGGCGTTTGTTGACTGCAAAGACATAATAATGAACCGGAATCATGAACCGACAAATTTCTGTGACGAAGACAGCGTGATGCGCAAATATATATATATATATATATATATATATATATA
>MNPL01024475.1:10118-24062 GCA_002081605.1 Tropilaelaps mercedesae
CAAATCGCAGCCAATGTCTTCTCGGCCGGAAAGGAAACATAACTAATATATGTGTGTGTGTGTGTGTGTGTAAGGGAGAGAGGGAACCAGAGAGATGTGGCGTTGCGGACTACGGACGCGACGGCGTCGCGTTTCAATATCGACGCCGGCATAGCAATCTCATTTGCCGTCGTGACAGTAACAGCGGCTGAAGTAGATGACAAGTTGAGCAGAAGCGTCACATACGCGCGGCGGCGGCGGCCTTATTTGTGTAGGCGCGTTTTTTGACCGCTGTGTCTAAACGCGAATTCGGCCTGGCCGGCGTCAGGGACCAACGGAGGGACGGCTGGGGACGGTAGCAGCGCATGGGGAGACGCTGTCCCCCGTAATGGCGAAGCGAAGAGACGAACCCTGCACTCGTTGCTCCCTGCCGACAGCTGCGGTGACGCCGGCGTTAATCTTCACGTGTCGATATAATTTTTCGTAGTTGAATTTTCATCGATTGACCGATGACACGACCACACGAGCGAACATCCCCCATCGGCTGGACTCGTGCGACTTCGTGATTATGCGACCGTGTGAAGAACATGACTGGGCGATGACTTCATCTTCGCTAACAGTAGCCGGCGCAAAGACGGCGAAGTCCGTCATCAAGATTGTCCCCAGAAGAGGAGGACCAACGATACGAAGTCGTTGTTTACGAACGAGATGCTGCATTGTAGATCTACCGACCTACATACATCAGTACTGAAATGCATCGCCTGAAAAATCACACAACGAAGGCCTTCCCTCGTTGTGCGCTCGACTGCTGCTGCTCTTCGGATAGGAGATTCAGATCGACTACAAAATGAAAGCACATTTGTGCAGTTTTATTGTCAAGTTCATCAAGTGTTATTCATTATTATTAGATTATACATTCATGTATAATAAATTCATAGCATGTATAAACTCGCACACCGAGAGTGGAGGAAAATCTTCGCTGCGAGTCGATCTTCACTACTTCAGAACTGTGTGGAAAGCCTTCAAGCCAGCCCCGTCGTTGGTCGGCCTCTCGACTCTTCATCTTCACACAATCGCGACAACCTTTAGCATTCCTACAAACGCATGATGATGATGATGATGATCTTCAGTATGACCGCAATTATCATCAGCATAGCCACCGCCATCTGTGTGTGTGTTCATAAATTTCTCAAGGTGAATTTTCGTCCCTTCCATCAAGGCTGGCTGCTGGCCAGCCTTTGTGCCATTAGGCGGTAACTGGCCTCTTTCGGTTGCCACCTCAGCATCTCTTCCCCAGGCTGACGCACGCGCAGAGCCGCCGCCGCCCCTGTAGCCGTTGACGCCCGCAAATAGGGGACGATGTTAACGTGCAAAAATAAAGCGTGCATTGTACGCAGGCACGTCGAGGGTGCGCGTCTGTGCGTGCGCCGCGAACAGCGTCGTCAATTGAGGCTTGAATTCGTGCTGAAGACGTCGTCCTGATGTGAAGCGATGATGTCTTGCCGTCGATTGTCGACCGTTGGATCTACCATAGACCACCAGCGAACCGATGGCCGCCAGTCTGAGCAGGGCGGAGGTAGCCTCGATTCCGTCTGTTTACCCCGAAGAGTCTGCGTTCGCGTGGGTGGCCGGAAATGCCGGGGCGTCGATACGATCGACTTCGTTTGCCGCCGCCGCCGCGTCGCTGAAGACGCGGGCAGGTGCCCGTTGTCATTGCCGTCGGCAGGGATCTGTCGTCGTTGGGGACGAGGACGACGCGAAATGTAGACGAATCGTTGGACGATTTTCGTCATCGTCGTGCCGAAGTGCCCCTCGTCGTATTGTTCATGTCACCGTTTTTGCTCTCGTCGTCGGCCGACGCAGTCCTCAATTTTCTTCGGCGAAGCGATGCTTTTTTTTTTTACTCCTCCCTCTTCTGCGTTAGCCGTCACGAGGAGGAGGAGGAGGAGGAGATGGAGGAGGAGTAAAACGTTGGCCGAAATTGTCATCGAGTTTCAATTTGCCCACCGGAGATCTGGTAGTCGGATCAATCTGCGACGACTGACGCGCGCGGGCGCGCGCGCGCGCGCGAGAGAGATGTTTGTACCGGCTATGGCGTCGCGCCGCGTCTTGGGGGTCCTTCGTAGCGGAAGCGGCGATCAACGTGCGCGATCTGGCCATGCGCGATCTGTCCAGGTCATTTCGTCGGTGCATGAAACGCCCCAGCCGGAACGAGAACTGCTGAGAGACGAAGCGAAATTTCGGCCCGCCCTGAGAGAGCGAATTGGCAACTATTTGGAAAGCGTCGACCGTCTCAGTGACGGAGCGTCTCTTCATCGCGACGCTGTCGGTAACAACAGCGTCGATGCAAACAGCGACGGACAGAGTCTTCGGATGAAGATAACGTCGTCGTGTGGCGAGTGCACCGCAGAGTCGCAGAAGATGTCGCTGGTCATACTGATCGCCAATATCGAGTTTTAGTCGACCCGTATTCACGCCCGTTCAAGTGATTGCTCCCCTCCTCCTCCTCCTCCTACCTGGTCGTCGTCCTCCCCTTGATCTTCGTCAGCTTGAAATTGTTACAGCGGCGGCGGCGGCGGCGGCGGCGGTTCAGGCAAAGGACACCAGCTCAGGCCAACGACATCGGTGGTTGTCCGTAACCAACGCGCCTGCTAATGGCATAGCCCCCATCAACTTCTCGTCGCGCCCCTCCCCCCTAACTTCACTGATGAAGTTGTAACGAAGTGAACTGTTTTACGATAATGTGCCTGCTCTCTGGTTGAATTTGTTTTTTTTTTTCGGATGTAGACGGGGTTCTGATGCCGCTTCTTGACGGCTTCACGCTGTGGCAGCGCAGCTTCATCGGCTAGCGACGGCCGCGGCACTTCATCGCCGGCGACCGATGTTCGACGCCCTCGTCATCATCTGCAACCTCGCCAAAGCACGCGAAAGAAAGCTTCCCGACCAATAACGGGCTCATCATCTCAATCTAAAGTACCCGCTATTGCTTCTCGATGTCTCCTCGCAAAAAGACTCTTAAGTCCCCCTCCTCCTCCTCCTCCGCCGCCGCCACCGCCACCGCCGTCAGACATACGACGGACTTCTAAGCGGTTTATCTGCTTTGGCAAGCGTCGAGAGAGCCCATCGAAGAGCGTCTGGCCGCTCGCTCGCTCGCTCGCATTGACGCTTGGCCATATTTGTACAGCCGCTCGACCCGGCTGGAAGCCAGTGCGAAATGCGATGCCGGTCGCGTTCTACCCCGAAACGGCACCGTCGCCACATAACGATAATCTCTTAGGGGAAATGCCGAGGGAGTTTGGTCGACCTCTTCTGCACGGCGAGAAGAGCCATTATGTTCCTTCCACTCTGGCTATTTATTGCAAGGCCGGACAGAAAATAGCCAAAAATGAAGTCAGAAGAAACACAACGAACGCTTTGAACGCATCATGAAACGACGGCCGTCGCCATGTTGATCACTTCTCAGACGTTTGCTGCGACATGTTGGCGACATGTTGGCGACATGTTGGACGCTGTCGTACGAGTACTTTGTGGCTGTTTAAGGAGGCTTCATATAGGGAACAAAATGGGAGCTTCGTCTTGTTTGTGCAGATCTTGTTTGTGAAATCATTGACGGCGTTATATCGACAAATACATGCGTGACTCTCACGAGCGACAACATGTTCGTCGTAGCACGCGCGCATGAGCGCTCACTCGACGACGACGACGACACGTTATCCGATGGCAATCGAGATGCCCCTCCCTGTCCGCGTGCGTGGGCCGATGTCATCGCTGCTGTCCGAATCGCCTGGCCGACAACGCCTGGCCGACAACGCCAGTCCGATGACGCGGCTGAGCTGCTTTGGGATCGATTCGGCGACGTCACGACGTCAACACGATGGGACTACGATGGTGGACGCTACGCCATTTAGCGTTCTCGCGAAAGTGTCGCCCTAACGGGGCAGTTCAAGCGCGACGAAGTCGTGTCTTCATCAAGTGATTTACGGATGGTGGGGTGAAGTGGGGGGCGCTGGCGGGCGGAAAAAGCTAAACAGCGACAACAGAGCCACGGGGAGATGCTACTTCACGCGTCAGGAAAGCGAACGCCGCGAAGACACGGAGGACGCGCAAGCAGCCGTACGAACTGACGCGGGGGTATGATGAGGGACAACAAAAAAAATATCACCTTGTCGCCATTGTTAGATGGAGATGGAACACCTCGACGGGTTCCAGCGACGAGATCCGTAACTACTTTGGTTACTGCTCGATCATTTGGTGCGACTTTTCGTTTCATGGCGAATATTGTTCCTCACAAACAATTTTAGGGGGCAATTTATTGAGAGAAAGAGGTGTCATGGTCGCGAGGACCCTCATGCAAATCGCAAGGGTTCCGTTGTCTTTCGAGCGACGATCACCGACCGACCGACCGACCGACCGACCGACCGACCGACCGACCGCTCGTTGAAGCTGTAAGAACGTTCGAGCAATAGAGTGAAGTCGACCACCTCGATGGAACTGCGCAGTATGGCGAGGCCGTCCACGTATACGACTTCATCTAGGTCAGACAGGACAAACTAGCCAACGATTTATTGGTCACTGAGGTGTGCGTCTGAGGTGTACGTCAACACTGTCGCAGCACGAGGAAGACGCAATGAAGTCCATCGCCGAGTCCATTGACGCGGCGGCGGCGGCGGACGATGAAGTAGATGAAGATGACACTAATAGACGAAGTGAACACTCCAAAAATGAGTTCCATGCACAACATGAACTGGCGGCAGTCGCTGTTGCACGCGTGCGGGGGCCAAAAACGGTCCAAGAGTACCACAATTGACTGATTGATTGATTGATTGATTACTCGACTCAACGTCAGGACGCCTGTCCTGGATGGCGGATTAGTCTGAGTGCAGGTCGGCGGCAGTATTTTATTAGCAAATTAGCACAGCCACAGTACGAACTATCAAGTGACATTTCGCTGAGGTATCGATCTGAAGTAGCGAGTGACAGACCATCTGTACGATGAAGGACCATCTACCTCAGTCATCCGACACACGACCGAGAAGAACCACCGAAAAATCGAGAGGCTACGAAGTACGAAGACTCGAGTCGAAATGCGATTTGTCACAAAACGCGGGGCGCTCTAGGCAAATTCATTTCGATGCAATGCCGAACAAACGCAAATAATTCGCAATTGAATTTCGCAAGAGAAATTAGCAACGACCAGACGAACGCAATGGTAACGCAACAGGAAATATCGGCGATAATCGTCGTTCGTTTGTTCGTTCGTTCGTTACGCGTTTGAATGCGTTCGACAGACATCGCTTCTCTGTAAACATGCGATCGTGTAGCAAAACCTAACCTTGCCTTACGCCTACCTGCCTACCTGCCTACCTGCTTGCCTGGCCAGCATCGAGGGCGTTTCTCGACGGAACTGTTTGTTGCCTTGACATGTTGTTCCCTTCGAGTGGACGACAACAACAACACTTGTCGTATCCTCGGCTGGGAACAGAGTTCCCTCTCGTCTCAAGGCACTCAGATGTCGAAACAACCACAGCGTTTATTGTTGTTGTTGTTGTTGTTGTGGTTCACATCCGAAACTACGAACCCGTCCGATCTCGTTCAGATGTTGTTTACCTCTCGTAGTGCATCGGCATCGTGTCGACGCGTGCCTTATGCGTGCGTTAGGCGTGCGTTAGGCGTGCGTTAGGCGTGCGGGATTATTGCGGGAAAAACGGACGTCCATCTACCTGTCCGCTTGTTTCGCTCGTAGCCAGCGGCTGATGAAGAAGGCAAACAACAAACAACAAACAAAGGACACGATCGAGTGCCACGCCTGTCGGAATCGTCGCGATTATGGCGCCAACTCGACAGGCGTCGCTCGCACTAATCCCATGAATGGGGGGCGTCGGTATTAATGAATTTGTCTATTAATTAGGTTACAATTAATTACAAACTCTCTGAACATGTGAGATGTGTGTCCGATTCCTGATAGTCGACTCTCTGATCGGAGTGAAGGCCGATGACGCTCGGGTGATTGTAATGAGGCGCGTCGTCTAATGGCTGCTGACGGTATTTTCATTTATTTCTGACCGAGCGAACGTCGACGGGCCGGATCCATGTCTCGACAGATTCCAGCGAGAAGCGCCATAGTCTTCCAGCAGTTTCATCCAGACGCGATCAAGCGCAGGCACCACCAAAAGTAGAAAACGTTCTCAAACAACGACAAAAATAGAAAAAAAAAAAAAACATTTTCTCGGCTGCGCGTAACGATGTCCCATGGGATTGGCTGGCCTTAGCCGAGCTGGCCGAGACAGCCACGTACAGAAGAACCCCAACCGACCGACCGACCGACCGACTCTTCTCAGCAGAAGCTCGCCACCACCACCGCCGCCGCCGCCGCCGCCGCCGCCGCCGCCGCCGCCTCGCATCGGTGCTCCGGCGCAGGCTATCATCAGCCGGAGCGCCCGCCGCTCAGTTGGGTGGTGAGCTCCGGCGACGTTCAAACGGGCCAAGTTCTGAACAGGAGCGCCCCCTTTGCTCCGCCACTGGTCCCGCCTCCAGGGGCCCGATTGGATGAGACACTCTCCGACGCCGCCGCCATCCGTAGACACTAAAAAGGGTGCGGCGGTTCCAGGTGCCTGAGCAGGCGCTCTCACCGTCGAGGGGTTTTGCTAACGCGATTCTTAGCACTGCTTTGCATGATGGCGACGCACAGATGCCGCCCTCCTAACGCGACTGACTGAGACGCGAATTCTAGCGACGACGACGACGACGACGACGACGCTCACTTGTCCAGTCGAACGCTGTTTCGGAGTAGTTCGGCGCAAGGCGTACGAGGCTCGGCGCACAGGTTGAGGTCGAGTCGGTCCTCATTTTCTGCCGGACGCAACGAAGTCGTCTCACTTTCGCTCTGTCTGTGTCTGTTTTTCTCTCTGTTTCTATCTTTGTGCTTCTGAGTCCGTTTGACCGGAGCGCGCCCACCACCGCGTTAACGGGAACACCGAAAACTCCGAGCGACTGACACGTCTGATGAGTGCTTCCATCGGAACAGACTCACGCGTACGGAACGCGAACTGGAAAAGCTCTCGGACCGGTCTTGTCGGAAAAAAGGAGCCCGCGACCGTCGTCAGGGGGGGCACAACGAGACGGAAGTGGCCCTGCGGAGGGCATTTCAATGAGAGCCAGACAATACAGCGCACAAGGGCAGACGCGACAGACGTGCAGAAAAAGGGAACAAAAAAAAAAACATTTCAGGGGGATGAAACAGGCCCCATGATGACGAAACGAGTTAGGCAAGCACAGATAATGGGTGTAGATAGGGAACAGTACAGCAGAAGAGAGGGGAAAAGAGGGAACTGGTGACCTCCTCCTCCTCCTCCGACCAGGCTGGCACTAATGAAATAAGTGACCCTCGGAAAAGAGGCCAATCCTTAGCCGTCGACCTATGTCGACTAGAATAGCCTCCGACTAGGTCGTTCCAGGGACGTTCCAGGGACACAGCGAAGTCGATGACGAGAAACGTAGTCGTCACGACGCTTCGACGCGTAGATTGTAGCGTTGCTTCTGCTAGAGAGCAAATAAATGCTCGAAAATGTATCTTCCTCTCCCCCCCTCCTGGGACGATTGGGTGTCGACGACGGCCATGATACGACTCATGAAGATGTTCGCCAATATCTCGCCGCGCAACGTAATAAGCACATCGATTGTGCTTACGTGAACAAGCTCGATACGAGAGCACAGCTCGTGTCGACTGTTCCTCACGACGTTCGTGTCACGCTCACACGTTTTGACAGCTGCTATACGACACGCAAGTAGGCCAATCACTTCACCGAGGATGTAGCGGCACTCGATGCTAAACGAAGCATTGACGCGCTAACTTTATTTCTATGACGATTACCAATCACCAACCAATTGGGTTGATTGCCTGCCAGCCGCTCAACAGTGGCGTTAAGCTTTTTTTTCTGAGCAATACCCGACCCAATCTTTGCTCCATCTCGGACCTCTTCGCTACACTTTTTTTTTTCTCCTGCAATTTCCTAATGGGCTGATTAAGCTCATAGATTTGTCTCGAGGTTTTGCCCCTCTAGAGGTGAAGTTCCGCAGTACATAAGTGTGTAAAAAAAGTTCGCCTACTCGAACACTTGCCACCTGCAAGTTACTCGGCTGATTCCTCTTCTATGATTGGACCACTAGACAAAATGTTCCCCCTGCCTTCAACGAGGAAATATGAGCAAATGTTTTGACGTCCTCAACGGGCAGTTGCGTGCGTCCATTGGCTCTCCTCTAACACGTGCACGTGCACGTGTGCGTGCACGCTCGTGCGTGTATCACGTATCGCTGTCCTCATCATCGGACATCAGATGATTCCTCTTCTGAGATCTTCTTTTCTCAGCTTCTCCTGGCGACCGTTTGATTAGGTCGATACGAGTAACGCTCGATCGATGTCTCTGTTGACGATTTCCGAAGTTTTCGTGTGTTCGTCGAACGAATAGACGCCAGCCTCCTTCTCTGTGAAAGTTCTGTTTTGTACACGAGCAACAGAAGTCGTCTGATTTTGCCCTTCACGCTCCTCGGGGCAACTCGGGGGCCAACGACACCACGTCGACTACACCGACGGTGGAACGTGAAGGAGGAGATTGAGAACGGCGTTGACGCCGTAGCTTTTCCGCCGAACGATTTTCACGCGTAAATAGAAACGCCACAACGAAATAGTCGCTCGACACAAGAACGCGAACCCTGGAAGACGACACCTGGAACGAGTCCGACTGGAAACGCGTGGGCTGGTTGCTCTAAGAACGGCACACGAACCACTCGCGTCGGCCCCCATCTCTCATCGGCACTCATCGGCCCCCACGGTGCTGGTCACCGTCAAATGCCGCCGCCGCCGACGACGACGATAAAACCAATTGGTCGAGAAGAACGGTTGCGCCGCGTTGCGCCGCGTTGCGCTTTTCGTTTGTGGTGGCCCAACGACGAAATACAGAACGAATGGAGGACGAAATGGGCCGCTCGACCAAAGACAAATGTGCTTTAATGATAAACGACAAGAAGAGGGGGCCAGCCGAAATGGTGGCGCGTTCGCATCTCTTTCGCGACTGGTCGAGGCTGGTGCCCTCAGTATTCGTTCGTAGCTGTTATTGTAGATGCATGCATACGCCTCGTCACGCTAGGACTAATATAATAAACAAACAAATAAATAAATAGCGTTTCCGGTACGAGCTAGTAGAAGTGAGCTTGACAATAAAAGATTTCAAGCGAGTCTGTGCGAGCCAGAATAAACGAGCCACACGTCTGTGTGTTTACCAAAAAAAAAAACTCAATTGCTCCATTGAATTCGTTAATTATTGTTGTTGCCGTGTTAACGATTTCGTTGATGAGCGCTAACATGTTTGTGTGTTCGTCGTTTGTTCCTATTCGGCACATCAACCAGCAGAAGAGTGACAGCAGAAGAGTGACAGCAGAAGACTACATCTTCTCTAAATGGTCCAATATTGGCACACGAGGCAAAAATGTTCCATTTCTCGTTCGTGAACACTCCGTTCGAAAAATACGTGCCTAATTCTAGCGTCCGTAAACGTCCTGGCCAAATCCCATCTGGCTATCGCTGCGCGAAACCAAACTAGAAAAATGGCCGCTCGAGCCGCCGCCGCCACTTCTGACGATGTCTTCGCGCAGTGAAGGGCGCGGTCGCTCTTCGAGGCTGTTCAGGTGTGCCTCAGGCGTCTCTAGCTGAGTTCCCGAGAGCGCGCGCAAGCCAGTTTTCCTTCTTTTTGAAGCTACGATAGACCGATAGCGACGCGGGGAATAGACTCGCCGCACGCCTTTGCGGCAAACACAAGTTTAGCTCGTACAAACTGTGCACAGACATTGCCTAGTCGACGTAGATCTTCGTAGAGGGCACGCGGGACTGTTCGCTCCCCATTGGGCCGCGATAGTGTTTCATGCAGCAGAAACAAACCGATCTCTTCGACGGTTTATAATTTGCTCCGAGCGCGACTTCGTCGGTCGGGTGAACAACGGTCCTCTCGGAATGGAGGAGGAGACAGAAATAGATCGAAAGTGCCGTTTTCGTGGGAGCATGTCGCGGTTTTGTTCTACTACTCGTTTCGTCTGAGCTTGATTTTCATCGTTTGAATCTCGTACGATCCATGAAGAACATGGCAGGAAGAACGTGGCATGAAGAACAGGTCGATCGATACACGCCCCCCCTCCTCCTCCTCCTCTCTGGGGGCGTCCAGTTTTTACTGAATGGATAAGAATGTACTCATCGAAGGTGAAAAAGAAGCCCACGCACTCGCCTATGGAGCGCACGCGGCGCGACACTGATATAGGCAGGCATATGAACGCGCGCGCGCGCGCGCGATCTTAGGCGGGGCTGAGATGTCGCCCGCGTGGGTGGGTAGGTAGGTAGGTAGCTAGACATGTGTGTGTGTGTGTGTGTGTGTGCATATGTATGTATACGAAGGTGATATCGTATCTGGTTCGTCGGCGTGTATTGACAATGCCCATAGGAGATAGGCATGATTTGCGGTTACAGTCGGCCAAAAGTAATCGAACGCGCGATTTTGTGGAACCATTTGACGGGCGGGAGGTGTAATGGCCGAGGGAAGGAACCTAACGAAAGAGGTCGAATGTCCCAGTGGCACCACCTACGCACCACCGTAGCAGAACCAGTAAAACCCCAGCCTGTCCCATTTCTCTAGCGGCCTTCGGCATGGCTAACCGCGACGCCCCTTCAGAAAATAAAACGGCCAATAGTCGTACACAGACGATGGCTTCGTCTGTACACGACACGAAGTAGCAATAGCCCACCAACAGGAAGGAGGAGACCGTACGCATCCATCCTCCTCTGTTCGAGAACCTTCATAGTCCTAATAACAACGGTCAATTGCCGCTGCTGCTGCTGCTGCTCATAGGCGAAACCGTTTCGAACATCATAAAGCAGCAGCAGCGTTGTTCAATGGGGATATTCGATTATTAGTTGTATGGGTGCCGACAGTGGCCGTGCGAACGGATAGGTGGTAGGCGGTGCTGCTGCTGCTGCTGGTGAGTCTTTGTTCGATGATATTACAATCCCACGCATACAAACAAACAACTCGATGATACCGATAGCCAGTAGAGCAAATGTGCAAAATTATATGAAAGTCTCGAAAAACATTGAGCGAATTTTTAAAAAGTACTTTTGAAATTGTGAATTCTTCTTCTTCTTGACACGGCTGAATATCGTTAGTCGTAACTGCAAATGCTAAAAACGCTAACCGCCGACATGTTTATTCCTTTCATGAACGGAGATTTTCACGAAGCAGTTTTGCCGTACTAGAATGTCGGAGAGCGATTTTTTCGCTAGCTAATCAGTAAATCTGACTCGAAGCTCAGCCATAAAATTTATTTCCATTCGATACGCGACATTTGATACGACACGAATTCGTGTGCGCTACGTTAAAGCGCATTGCCTTCAGCTCATTCCACTACAGAAGTGAAATTTTTTCTGCTAAACTTTCAGCTAACACTACACGAATTGTTGGGTGGTTCGTTATAAACTAGTTTCGAAGAATTGGGGCTCCGATTGTTACTACAATATTTACACGCTTTGCAGCTCTTGTGTCCGTTTTTGCAGCTGACTACAGAAAATCAACGTGAGACGTAATTGTGGAATTTTTTGTGTTACTCATTTCAAAAAACAACTCCATTTTGTACGTAACGCCGCGATGGTTATACATGACAAAGAAAGCGACCGACACACATTGGGAAACGAATGCATTAGGTAGGTTCAAGTAAATACGATCTCGATTGCTCACACCAGAATCACTCTTATGAGGCAGATATTAAATAAATGCCACTACAAATACGACTCTAAAAACGACTGACTGGTCCGAAATACGTCGAAAACGATCTGTCTTCAATCGATTGTGAGCAGTAAAAATGTTTGTTCCGCGTACAACTGGAATTCCGCGCGCTGGAATTCCATTAATGGCCTAAAATACCTAACAGCTTCGAACAACATTAATTTCCACAAAACACACATCTTCGTCTTTGCACAAAACGGCCATTTTCGCTCAATTCGACACTTCCATATTGCAATGACCCCCAAAATATCATCGTTCGGCGCCCGACCCACAATTAATCGCTTCACGAAGTACTGTGCTGACAGTTTGTTTATATTTTACGTCTACAAACATACGCGTGTACGGAATTGTTTATTGTGGTGGTTTATTCCGACAGTGGTCCTATGCAGCTCCCCCGTCCTGAGCGTGTCCATTTTTCCTGCACTGAGTTCGGCCTACACTTTTGTTTGGTGTCTGACGAGGCGATGCTTAACTAGTACAGACCCACTTCCACCATCCGACGGCTACGAGTTCCAGCCTGGCTCCAACAACAACGACGACGACGACGACGACGACAGATGAGCGTACTATTGTCTCGAAGCAAAACAGAGGAAGCTTTTGTTCCTGGAGCGGCGCCGGAAGTCCGCGCGGCACAGCCGTCCTCCGACAGGAAAGCCTGTCAAGGAAGTCTGTCTACGCCTTTTACAGGGGGGTCCTGAACCCCCGCCTGCCACCCTGAGTGACAAGGCGGGAGTGCGGTTGTGGGGATGGGGGGGAGGAGGATGTCTGGAAAAAGCGTAGTCCTCGTCACCGCCACTTGAGGCGAGAAAACTCCATTCGAGGGACTTCGTGCCATTCGTCGTCGGTGCTGTGGTCACTTGGCGAACATTCTTCCCGTGAAGCTTTCGCCGTCAACGCTTTTATCATCTGTGATGTCGCCTTGAAGTCGAACGATCCCGTCGTACTCGTTGGAGCTGGTTGGAGCGCCAAGGTCGAAAGTAAAAACAGCTTTTTTCGTGAATAGGCCACACTCGTCTATTCTGGATTTCTCATTGAAGTTAGGCCGCTTCACTTACATACACACACATATACATATATATGTGTGTGTGTGTGTGTGTGTGTGTGTGTGTGTCTAAGATCGGTGGGAACTGTATTTATGTTACGGTAATAATTAGTGTCATAATAACGTATTTCGGTTACGTAAACACAGCGTGCGGCTCTTCCTGGAAAAAGGCGTGCGCCGTTAATGGCCGTATCTGAATAGATGGAATTGAGACACCGATGATGGACTGAAGCGTCTCACTTCAGAGCTTCTACTCTAAACTGTCGAACGAATTCATCAATCTGACGCTTTTCAATAAAAGAAGCCAACTGAGTGATTGCCAGCAGCCCGGCACTTTACAGGCCGTAGCGCAGAATCGTGACACCGAGCAGCTCAATAAGGACGAAAGAATTCGAAAATAAATTCCTCATGACATGTCCACCATGTGTAGTAAATAAACTGAACCACTGTGTGTCGTGGGTGACACACGAAATATTGCTTCGAGTTTCGATCGATCTTCTGGGAGGGGTTAAATAAACGAATTCGAATCGAACAAATCCCATTCTAAGATCTGGAGCCGACATCGATGGATTTTGTTATACTCGAACAGTTGATGAAGGGCAGTCCATTTTTTCCTTCTAGTTTCCGACTCCGAATAAGTGACAATACGATCACAAATTGGGCCGGCTCAAAACAACGAACTTAAGTTAATAAAGCGCTATTGCAGCACGCTGAAAAAGTTGAACTGATCGTCTAGACAACTTCAACCCCCTTCAATCCTTAAATAGAAGTCTTCACTTGTTTCTGTGTGTGACGAAGACGGCGTTGTTCGTGATAGAAACTTTAAGCTCTTGAGAAGTTTTGTTTATAAAGGGAAAAATGGGGGGGCGAATAATTCGGACGTCAGTTCTCCAGCCGTGCAGTGGCGTGTGGACAACACAAACGAGTGCCCCGAGAACATAGAACAAAAATCATTGCCCCCAACTCATTCAGAGTAAGAGGTTATTATGGTAGCATCTTCAGGGGGGACAAACTTTGCCAAGAAACTTCCAAAGTGAAGTCCATGCATTTGCCATTACCATCGTTCATTGAGAAGGCTTACAGGGGGAGGGGGGGGGGGGCAAA
>MNPL01024476.1:7791-22136 GCA_002081605.1 Tropilaelaps mercedesae
ATGGTGAAATCAACTTAAGCTATCGAAAAGATTATTATGGAATCAGTTTACAATGAGATTATTCTCTTCTCAATTAGTCATCTAGAAAGGTCACTCCCGAGAAATGCTGCTAAAGCAGCAACCCTTCAACCAAATTGAGAAACCTAGTTAGAATAATTGTTAAATATTTCCTCTATCATCTACTCAAACAACGATTCAACAGCTCGCCGGTACCGATTGAACTCAGTACGCCATTGAACTCGCACAAAAATTTAGCAAAATGCCCAAATAGAAAAAATTAAAGGATTCCCACCCTAGCATGTTTTAACTTCAGGACCTTGTAATAAAATGTAGGACAAATCGTTTAGGACAAATAGGGCAAAGTTTTTATTTGTTTTTTCGGAATTTTTTATTGTTCAATGGTATATGTAAAGCATCGACATGGGTAATTTCGTCTATAAAGATTATACAGCCGTAGCAAAATCATAGATGAATAGTTCGAGCACTATATTTCATCGAAAGAAAGGAGAGTGTAATTCTGTATCAATTCCAACCAAGTCTTCATTTACAGTCTACCTGTATGCAAGGAATAGGTACCGAAACTGAGTAACTACATGGTGATTCGGTGATCTGATTCACGGTAATATTTTTTCTGTTTACGACCTGGTTTTTCGAATTTCTTTTTGATCTGCCTCTAATCAGTTTACGGTTATTCGCTACTATGTCAGGTCCCGGACAAGATCTAACAATGCATACTGAGAAGGTCGAAAAAGTTGACCTACGCTAATTGAGATACTGTGAAGTCGTTCATGCCGCTACAAAGTAACAGGTGCCGTTTTATTATCCGCGCGAAGCGCTAGACCCGGCCGCTCCTTAATATAGCTCCTCAACCAGATTATACCTGATACGAGGATGCAAGGATAAAATTTCAAAATAAGCCTATAAATAATGGCATTCCTTTTGAATCCTCAGTACTAGTGAGTAGCTGGCAACATAGAAGCCTTGGGTTATGCTTACTGGACACCATGGCCTGTAAAACGTGATAAAATGTACGATTAAGAAAATATAAGACTTTCGTGCTTTATTCTCAGGACTTCAAGGGATCTACTTTCCGTTTTATATCTGCTCATGCAACTAACTGAACGATTCTTCTCAAGTCCGATAGTAAAACGTCTTAATCTTCTATCAGAGCCCTACTGACGACCTGTGATTTTAACTGTTGCACCGAGAAGTTATATCGCTTTTGACAGTAAACACATTTGACAGAATTTTCAGCATAGTTACCATAGCAACGGTAACGAGGGACGCCGTAAACATCTAATTAATTTGTTGAATATTTTCGTTTGCAGGAAATGCCTACCGTTTAAATAGCCGGATCACCTGATATCGTAGGTTCGTCAATGTAACAATACAATACTTAGGCAGTTGCAACATACCTTCGACGCGACGTGGTTCCATGTGTAATATCGGATAAAGCCGACAGCGTGCTATGCTCCCAGGGCCCGATGAATG
The DNA here is from genome assembly GCA_002081605.1 of Tropilaelaps mercedesae. Classification (NCBI taxonomy): domain Eukaryota; kingdom Metazoa; phylum Arthropoda; class Arachnida; order Mesostigmata; family Laelapidae; genus Tropilaelaps; species Tropilaelaps mercedesae. Next base: position 9,283 of record MNPL01024476.1, read on the forward strand.
CGCCCTTCAGACGGAAAAGACGCGGAAATTAACTGTCAAAGCAAAGGGAAGGAAGGCCATAGCGAAAATTTTCTTGAGGCCCGATGTCGCCTAGTATTCTAACTCTCATCCGAGATATTGAGAAGTGGCGCTTCGAACGAATGCCATGGCGACAGGTAAGTCTCACTATCATGAACCACTAAGCCATTTAGCGGCGAATGCTAGTAAAACCCGCAGATGTGTTAATATATTCACTTAGCATATTTAATTTGACTAACGGTATTACTGATTATAAGGTGTTAAAAGAAATTAATTAAATGGGTCATTCAACAGATTGCCTTGGATCAATAGAATCTAAAACACGTTTTTAGATATTTATAGAATTGGTCCACTTTTGTTATCCAATAAAGTTAGTAATCTGAGCTAACCACGGTTATACCGGTTTTCATTGCATCATCACAAGCGCAAAGTTCATTTTTCACCTATCATAGAACACAGGCATACAAGACTACTTTTATTAGGTCAAACCTTTCGAAAGTTGATCAAGTTTGTAATAGAATTCAAACGTTACTAAAACTGAATCTTTTATTTTGTGCAATCGTGCCTTGATATTTGATAAACTTTCCACCTCTCATAACTCCAAATTTAGGGTCACCAAATTATAGTGTCTAGTCCACCGCGCTTTATCAAGCTGAGTGTCGGGTAATGCGGATTACTATAATAGAAGTCTTAAGGAATCCTGTAGTAGAATTTTACAGGAGCTGAAGCATTCCACTGCATATTCTGTAATACTGCCACAGGATTGCTGCAGGCCTACGGAAAGATGCACAAAGCAATATTTTACTTTTTGCGACACTGGCAGTATGTTCACATAAGCGTGTTTTCATGTTAACACTGGAAAATCGCGTACTCGTTTACACCGTACATCAGTTTTACTTAATACCTGGCAGTGGGTAGGCGTATTTCAATTCGGAAAGAAAGGGAAGTAACCGCCTTCTGGTCAAGACAGAGAGGTTGACTGTCCCGCGGCCACGCAAATTACTCCAAAAAACGTTTTGTTCCGCTCGCATTGTCAATCCAACTCAGCGGTTGCATTCTATACGGCCATCCGTACCGATGATCTCGAATTGGGTCAAGCGTAATATGCTTGACAAGATTCAAAGTCAACCGAAGTTAACGCACGGATCCGTGCTGACTATAACTTCTGAAACGAATGCGCCTGCTAAGACCGCAGTTGACAAGCAAAGGCCAGAGCTATTCATATTGAGTTCACATGTATTACGACTTGGCTCCGTGAGCACAATCATTGATGGATGCGTTTAAGCGTGGGAAGTGTGATTTCAACTTGATGCACATCGATGCAGAGTCAAAGGCGCACACACCTGATCGAAATCGATCTGAATGTATACGTATTCAGTAGAGAAGCTTAAACATGCTTTTCGTGATGGCATAGTGGGGGGATTTTCAGCAAAGAGTTTTCTACAAGCCACTCTGAAATATAATTCACCTTTGACTCTCAAGGGTGTTGGCTAGCTAAACTCGAGAAGGAATTTGATGTCCTGTGCAGAATAAACTTTATTATCACGGTCTCTTCCGAGAAATATTTCAACGCCGATAAGAACGTATGTGAATTTATCGCGTCAGATCAATTCATTCATTTAGGGCAAATACCACAACATACCTATATTATGGCTTAGCAATTTTGGCTTTAAAACAGGGAAAATTTCTAAAGACCTCAATTTTACTTTCTCGTTCGAAGTCCGCTATTAATACAACGTTTTTCATAATTGATTGCTAGAGACTGAGTCCTAGTTTAGAAGAGAAGAGTATCCAAGAAATAATATTGAATATTGGGGTGTGAATGAACCGACCATAACTTAGACCAACTTACGCATAAAGCAGATCTTCACCAGACAAGAAAATTTCAGTAGTTACACTCAATTAGCAAGCTGTTATCTTCTACACTGCGACTACTCCACCATGCAAAAAGGGGTCACTGTTATGCTCGCAGTTGTTATATGTTTCCAGTGAGAGGAGTGGAAATGGAGAACATCATTGGCGCCTATGTAAACAATGGAGGATGAGGAACAGATGAAATAAGCTAGTGGGTCCAACAGAATCTATCGTGAGCTAGAAAGAAAGAGTCACAAAAAAGCAGAAAAAAGTCCGACTGACATGCCAACGCATTAGAATTAAATACTTAGACTTGATTGAAAAATTATAAATAGTACATAGACAGAAATATTTTAGAATGTAGTATATATATGAATGAAATAGGGAGCGATCAGTCATTAAAAGATTGAGAAAGCGGAAGTGTAGAACGCTAACTAATTGCTTGGTCCTAGTTAGTCAAGATCCTGGGATTGGCGATGAAAAACTCGGGAGGCCAATTGATCTAGTAATAATCTTCACTTGTAAATGCACTAATTCGTAACCAACCCTGCCAGCAAGGTAAGATTAACAGGGGCCTAAGTTTTAGTGGGCATAGTGAAGTTAAAAAAGTGCATGATTGCGAGGACGGATTTGTCTTTAGTTTCCCATCATTATCATCAGCCGATTCATGCTGGATATGTTAGCCTAAGTCTTTGGATTCGCTAGACACATCTTACATACACAGTTTCAAGTCCTAACAAATTTTAAACTGCCACACGGAAGGGTATCTTATTGAAAGGGTCGCCGGTTATTTTTTTATAAACTTAAACGTAAACTTAAACGATTATTCATTGGAACTGCAACCCTCGTTCGCTGCTACTTAGCGACTTACCGAAAATCTGTCATACAAGACACGGCCTAGTGCTAACACAAGAGTCAATTACATCGATAGTTGTCTGACTAAAAGGTGACATGTCCAAGTTTGGATCCTGCCTATCTTGCCTTTGTAGATCTGTGTAACGACAGAGGGAAAACGAAGTAAGAGGAAGTTTAACTAATTAGGTTTGTCGGAAAAGCCTTCGGAAAGTGACTTCAATTTTCCCGTTATATTATGTTTAAGTAATTATGTGAGCTAATGATGCTTTTCGTCGTACACATACCACGTCATCTCTGCAGGGACCTTACCATGTCCAAATAGAATTACTAGCATGGATAAGGTAAACGACATGATAAACAGTAGTAAGTAGCCAATTTGCTGTCCATATTATTACCATGAGGCTACAGACAGGGCTGATAACCGCGCCAAGTTACTCTAATATATCGCGATGCCTTAAGGGCATTACCGCATCGGCTGTACCATGATTCACTAGTGCATAGGCTAGTCTGTGCCGCCGAAGAACCATTCGAAAGTATTTATTTATATTTAAGCATTCATAAAAGCACTAATGATGCTATTGTTCACCTTATTTATTTGTCGGGAAGTGGATGGGAAAATGATTTGGCTATGATTGGTGTTGATTATTATTAATAATTGTTATATTTCTCCTTACTTATTTAATACAAATATGTACGAAATATTTAACTCCTTTTTTTGTGGCACAGTACTGGCGACGCATTATTGTAATTGCAGTAATGATCAATGATATAAATAATCGCTTCTACTAGTAGTAGAACTTTAAGCTAATGATGAAATCACACTCCATTGTTTTACTTGATTTGTTATTAGTTGACGTCGTGAACACTCATCCGAGTGGAGGTAGGGGTGTCAATGCCAGAATTACATAAGAATAATGATCATGGTGCAGTGATCTCTGGAGAAAATGGGGAAATGACACCGTCACCATTTAGCTGTATTATAGCAGTATCTCTTGAAATTTAACGTCCATCATAAATGCTGTGGTTACACTCGCCTAATACCTTTCAAAATCCCAAAATAAAAGGATTGGATAAAACTTCCAATAGTTAAAGACGATTATATTACATTGAATTGTAAGTAAACGAAAAAACACCGCGTTATGACTAATTGTCACCTTAGCATTGTTAAATTAAGATTCTTTTATATTTAGGTCATTACGACCGTGAGCCGGCAGGGATTCATATTTACTGGCACTGTAACTGAAAACAATGTTTGTCGTTTAAGGGTGTTTTCTTCCAAGAGCTAAATGGGTTGCTCCTTGAGTAACCTCGTGTTTTTTGCAGTGTTTCTTGATATTTTAAGTAAAAAATAGTTCTACTAAACCAAGCGCCCTATTTTTTAAATATTTGTTTGATCACATTGTAGAATATTCCAAAAATTCGTTCAAATTATTTTTCTTGGAAGATCCCTTTTTCTAAAGTGAAACAATAGTTATACCACGGATGCGAGGGCATATACAATATGATCTACGAGTTCACTGCAAAATGTCTAATCAGACTTACCCGTCAATACTATGTGAATATCTACTACAATTAAAGCATGTAGCAACCTCATGCATGCTAACTCTCTCACTATAATTGAGATTTACTATAGTTAAGATTTAAAGGCTAACGAATAATGTTGTTATTTGCTCTGCGTTCCGAATATTGAATCTATAATAAGTTAATGTCCCTAAGAATTATAGTTACACATGATTCTACCTCTTTTCGATGGTTCTCAAAGAGCCATGCAATAAATATTGTGAGATTTCTTAAGTTTCTCAACGCGAAATATCGTCACAACCTTAAACTTTTCTTCAAGTTCTCTTTTTGTTTCTAAACTTTGCATTAGCCGCCTAAACCTGGACGTTTATGAAAACAAAGAGTAAATGACCAAATGGGCGCACTTCTTCCTAAATTGGAAGTGTTCGTGCTGTGTTAAGCTAAATTTTCGAATAGACTGCTGCTTTGCTTCGCACAAACAAGCAAAGTCTGATGGATATTGTAAGACATACTGTTTGTCAGCTTAAAGGAACGCCGAAGAGGAGTGAATCATTCTATGTCGTTCGCGAAAATGCAAATAATACAATATAGTGTGTTTACAACATAAGTATACTATGGGCCGCTTGGACGACGAAACACAAGTCCTTCAAAGCGTTCCAACTCCTTCTAGAACTTAAGCGCATTCGAAAAGTCAGTGTTAGTTCTATATTTTTACTTCCGATAAGCAAGTGGTTTAGCAGCGAGTCTTATATATATTTTAAACAAAAGTCATCTGTAAGCATGGAGACAAAGCATAAAGAACGCTTGAAGAGAGACAGTGTAGAAATAGTTATGTTTTTTGCTAAATAAAAACATTTTAAGGGTAACAATTTTTAAATGCCTCGGGCATTTGAAATTTTCAGACGGCTGAGGGGTGATCGACTCGGTAGTTTGGACTAAGCATACTACAAGCTTAAAAAAATCTTGTACAATAATAATTTTGCAGTGCAAATATAAACCGTCATGAAAAGCTACCATATAGTTTGGCATTATATATTTTAAAGCTATCTGTTTCATTACAATAGGTTCGTTCGTAGTGCTTCACATAGTGCGCCAGACCAAAGAGTTTTTCTTTTTTTCACCTCATTATAGCCTTCTTCCTCAATCTAGCCTTCCCACTAAACCCAGAGTTAGGCAAACTTATTCGGTTGCTGGGACCCGCGTTCTCCAAACATATCGTATTTAGGTCCTCGAAAATTATACACGATATTACACCTCAGCTCGGCTTATCGAGCACGCTATCTAGTGTGGTTTTACTATTTTCGGTCTGTAAGCAACCAAAAAACATCCGCAGACAGTCGATGTCGAATTGAAGGGTGTCTCGCAGGCCTGCTTCTCACTGCAACGGTTTTTTTATGAACTCCGTATTGTGAAGTTAAGTGTCCATGCATTTTGTATGCCTGAGTACGTCTCGATCGCGAACTAGAAGACGGAACTGGGTGAAGCAATACCGATGGCTTTATGTAACCTAAAAGATAATTTTTTAGGGCTGACCGTCAGATAACACTTAATATCCATGAAACAGTTATTGGGTGTTGCATCAGACGGGAACCATAGACATAACCGTGCAACGGCGGCAAATGGAACCTGCACATCTGTGTATCTCTGCCAATTGCAAAGCTCCAGAGGAAGTACCAAGCTGCCAAGCCTACTTAGCCTGTTCAACCCATTGATATAATTCCTTCGACAGTTTATCCCTTTATTATGTGCAATATTAAACTTCAAGGTCAAACAACGTCCGTATCATAACGGTTGGCAATTCGACAAAAGTTACATATCGACAACAGTTTGATTCGGTAAAAAGCTTTCCTCAAATATTGTTCAATTTGATCAGTCTCCAAAACGTTTAGATAAATGTGCGTGCAGTTATTCAACTGTGAAGGACCTAACTAAGTTCAGTGTTCCGAGAATTTTGAAGAACACTTCAACAGAGCAAAATAGCCAGATATAGCTTCCCGTTTCAATGAGACACATTTTCGCAGCCGCTAGTGAACATGCTCTCGACTCATTTCAGTCATCTCGTTTTATGCCTGGCACTTCAAGCTCGGACGGCCGACCTGCTTTTTGGTCCATGACTGCAATCTAAGTTCGTTGTAGCGGCAAACAGACGACTCGAACAGAAAAAAACGCGTGCTGTGTAGTATTACAGCTAGGTTTGACGTCCCGTTTCAACATGAAACAGTGCTCAAATAAAACTATGTAAATGGCGGGGTAAATGCAATGTTACTAATTTCCGTTGTAAAACGTGAATGTTCAGGACCACTGAAATGAATCACCGGGATGTAACCCTGTTTGTAATTCTTTACTTCAAGCGTTTTACAATACCAATTCACACACGTTATTAGTAGGTTAGAAGTAGCAAATCTGACCTCGAATATGGCTTCATTCTTCAGCACAATGGAGTAGAGGCGCACTTTCCGTTTTTATCCAATAAAAGCCATCGAAAGGGTAGTATCATCGCTTTCTGTCCTTGATTGATATGCTTCTGGCAAGTATCATCTAAACGCATTTGCTAACCTTATTCGGGAATACGACTTCGTACGGTTTTTCACATCGTTGACTTCCGATAAAGTGGTAAATTTGAAAAAATTAAAAAGCGAATCGATATACACCAGAAGGAACTTGTTGAGTCCGCTCTTTTGCACTATATTCTATTCTAACGTCAGAGCAGTCATTAGAACCATTTTAAGACCTTTGCTCAAAAGCCTTGCCTGAATAACAGCATTGCATGCCCGCTCAATAGACTTATGGACAGAGTCACAAGGCAGGCGGTCTATTCATTAAAATACACATTGAGCATTAAATACAACGTTAATTAAACCTATAACTTGAATGGATTTCCTTCTAATATCACCCCGGATACGAAATTGCGCCATCACGAAAGTCACGGCGAGCTACTGCCGAGACAAAAAGTTTTGGGGGTAGCTGACATAATCAGCAGAAAAAAGGTTGCGCCTCGTAGAAACACATCGTATGCGGAGGAGGCGAAGTACGCTCGCATGAAATCAATTTGCGATATGGCTGCAGCCGATTCTAATTTGAGAGGTTGAAGCAGTAACGCAGTAGCATGGAGCAATGCTACCGTCAACCCATTCTACTGTGTTGACAAAAATGTCTTGACGCTTTTTTTTTAATGTCGCACGCAGTGCGACATTGCTGGGGTCTGTACATCAATGCAGTGACGTAGCCAGCGAAAAAACATATGAACACTTGGGTAACATAAAAAGAACGCTTGCCATAGTATGACAAAAAGAGAGTTTGGTCAAGTGTCGAAACTGTTGATTTTCGTTAACGGTGATTGTTGCATTCATGATACTGCTTCACCAGTTAACCTTCTGTTTGATGATGCCCTGGTTTATTACTCTAAACAATTCTGTAATCACTCTAAATTTCGTAAAAGCGATTTTCATGCCTAGAACACACCAAATATCATCCATGTCATTTACTCAACACTCGTATAGTATTATTCAATAGTTATAACTTACGTGATACTTCGCCAAACAAACATATCGCGCTTGGAATTAAGCAGAGTGAACATGCTTTTATCATACGTAGCTCGAGTTTTTGACGTCTTATTTTATAATTATATATGAAAGGTGTTTTCAAAATCGTCTTTGATTTTTAAAATTCATAAAATATCTTGTGGTTGAAATGTTCTAATCTTTTAATGTTTGATAGCTCATGTAGTTAAGTTTCGAACGTATGATTGGTGCTGACTATAATCATTATTCAATATTAATATTCATTGGTCTAGTCTATGTTTCAAGATAACAGAGAAGTAAATATGTCTAAAACATTTTCCTCGTGTTTTTTTTTCAAATAGGCCTCAAACGAGCGCGAATATGTACAGAAAACTTAACTCAAAAACCATGTACCTGCTGGATTTTTACGAAAAACTAAGAGCACAATCTGGAGGCGTCAATATACGAATTTGCGCATTTGGGCTACAAGAAGCGAACGGTGGTCGCCGCGGGAGCCTCAGGAAATATTCAGCTGATCGTTATCAAAACCAGTAAAAAAAGTTCGCGCGCTTTTTTGTAAAAAAATCCAACGACTTACCTTCCGTACACCTTCTCAGCTGTACAAGTGTTTTCTCAAAATAAATTAAATAGCTTGTATACATTTTATATACTATTTTAAAAGTACCTTAACACTTTTAGCATGAAAAATAGTTACGATCGACGAAGCAAATGCAATCGTCCGCACTCGAATGTTCTTCTGATACGAAATTCGATCTATTATAAATTAGTTACCCAGAATTGAGGAAAACGTGTATGTAATTCCCATTTGAGGCCTCAAATCTCAACAACCACTTAGTTTTGCTTCCTCTCTCAAAACCCTGTGAGGTAACAAAACATAAAACGGACATACTACAAAGAATATTTACTTCTGCATCAAAGAAGCCTAGGCAGAGGTGTGGTCTAAATTTTTATATTTGATTTACCAACAATAGCCGGTTTTTATCTATTGGAAGATTTAAACAAAATGATATACACCAATAATCGTTCAACTCTAATAATTGTCTTATATAATTAATATAATTCCTTGTTGTCAACATACAGGAGCCAGCATTATGAAACCTGCTGGTGTTTGTGCATAGATATAGTCAAATCAACAAAGCTTAAATCCAAAATACGAAAGGTTTCAGAAAAAGCTGATACAGGAGTGAAGTAAATAAAAGATAGAAGAAATTTCATCCGCTGGTGAAATAGATATAGCCAGAGATATAGTCAAATCAACAAAGCTTAGATCCGACGAACAGGAAGTTTCAGGAAACTGGGGTACAGGATTGAGGTAAGTAGAAGATAGACAAAATTTCATCTGGTAGTTAAATGTAAATCAACACTTTTGTCTTCTCAAATACTGTCCTTATTCGTCCAATCAAGTTTTATATATAAATCGAGCATTCTAAGAACAGATGTTACAAAATCACTTTTAGACAGAATTCTGCATCTGTTGTCTACAACACGTATCCTATAGCACTGGGCTTTTGTCAGTTTTATAGCTCGCTCCCGTGCTTACCTTTGATGAAATGCGTGGTTTCATTTAATCTAAGGAGTTTACCTAAAGAAGCAGGCTCTTTTTGTTCACAAAAGTTATAGTTATTAGTGGTGCTACGCAGCACATGCTTAACATTTTAGGCTCAATCCGAAACTTTCTGCTGGTCTTGCAGCAAATAAAAACATTTTTTTTTAAAAACTTAGTAGCATTATATATGGACAGGATCATTCACTCATTCATTCGAACGCATTACTCAGATTTCTACAATCCCTGCCCTTCATCAATATGCTATTAATTAGACTCGGTACCGCATATTTGATCTCTCGTTGGCGAAACATTAATTCTTGTAATTATCAATTCTATCTGCGCAAAATATTAGGATACTGCTACATTTAGCAATTCGTAAAAACATCTATGAAAGAAGAAAAGATACATGTCCTAATAATGACTAGTTTTTGTCTCTTCTGGGTTAGCTCACGCGCAGCCCACGCCTCTCAAAGCTAAGCATTGGTGATTCGTAACCGGACGTAATCAATAAATACGAGTCAGCTTTAATAAAGTCTTTAGATATTTTTAAAACACGATTTTTCAAATTGTTTTGGAATTACAAAAAAAGAACGTAAAAACCTATTACCAAGTGCTTTCGCGGACAGATAGGCACGGCAAAGCGTCATAAAATATTGCCACGAAAATGGGAAAATCGCACGAACAAATCGTGATTTTTAACAATCCTAAGTAGCACCTAACAAAGGTAGTCACTAAGCGATGAGAATAGCTAATCTTCACCTAAGTTGCACGTAATGTACTGACAGGCATTTAATACCCCGTTAGTAGCACGGCTTTTTCTACAGAACATGCTGAGCGGTCTACATTCATTTGCCAATGAAGGATTTAGCTCGAGACTTGCATAGCTTAAGCCGTTCGTATTTGGCATGGTAAAAAGACATTCAAATACGTTTTGTGGAATGTCATCATTGCAAACGAGAAGTGCTTAATTGGAAGATGTTTTTCTCCGAAAGTTGTCTTCAATTTATTATCAAGTTAGAACTTTTTGCCTGCTCTCCTGACCTTCCCTCTAGAGCGAAGCAGGCAAATTAATTGGATGAGTTCAGATAACTTTTAGGCATTCCTTGTGATTTGAGCGTTCTTCCCAGTTTCACTCACAGACCTAACCGATTCGATCTTTATTTTTAGCAACAACGCTTAAATCTAGAGTTACGAATTATCGGTTGCGCGGTTTAATATGTGACAATCGCAAACGTGTTTAGAATACCAAATTTGGCCCGACCGATCATCAGCGGAACGTCTCGTTGGCTCCTTTGTGACTTCCTGGTATCATTCTAGTACGCAAGTGAGAATCTAGTTGAATAGTCTAACGCGAGAAGTGCCGTGTGGGTTTAGGTAGACATACACTGTTAGCGACGTCTTCAGCGCTCAGTTTGGTATATTTCATCAAATAAATACTACTACAAAGCCGACGAGAGATCAGTAATTGACTAGCAATATTTACTAGAATAAAATGACATAGTTAAATAAAAAAGAATTACCTTACTTCGAAAAATATCGGAAATATATTTTATCACAGCAATAGTTGTTGCTAAAACGTTTAAGCATGCAATATTCCGCAAGGATTCTCAAACAAAGTCCAGCATTTACAAAAATGTACAAGTGTATGGTATTGTCATATGTAAGAAGTTACTGGAAACAGCAAGGCAGATCCACAGCAGCGGCAAATCAAATTGTACTGGTGACCTTCGAAAAAGCATCATAATAAGCGTTGTATAACTATCGATTGTCATTATTTTTCTTAAATTTCTTGGAAAGGTTACCGAAAATATAGGTACTTAGTTCATTCATTTGTTTAGTGCTTATAGCAACGTGAGTCTGTGAACACGAATGTTGTTAATCTTAAGTCAGCCTGGGGTAGTGCAAATAATTTTCCAATGTCTGATATGTTCAAGCACTAGGTCGGCTTTTTCCAAGGGACAGTGTATAATCCACCGAGGCTTATGGTATGACGTCTAGAAATGCAACAAGAATCCTTGATAGATTTTAGAAACCCAGGACGAATTAACTAGCTCGTGTGCTCGTCTTGACGAAGTAAACTGGTGTAGACACTAAATTAGACTTTGATGACGTGGGAATGAGTGGTGTTGTGTTGTCTCTGATGGATCAACTTGCTCTCATTTATTTATAGGAGCTTTTGTTTGGGTATGCCATTTCAAGTGGCAACGCTACGGAGGCTTTGTGTGACGTCTTGTCACCCAGACATGATAGATATATGTCGAGACTAGTGCTAAATGAAAATAAACCGTAGTTTTGCTTTAAAATGTATTTGGGTAGATATTGATATTGTCACTATAACTCAAAGTGGACAAGGTCAACTCACTTAAAAATAATACTTCATGAGCTCGTTGTACTTATGTCCTCCCTGAAGCCCGGTTTTAAACTTATAAGAAATTTATAAGAAGAACCTTTTTTTAGGTACACACCTAGGTACACTCTGTTCGACACTCCAATGGTGCAGATGTACCTAAAAAAGCTTAGTAAACCTAAATATTTAGATTCGAGAAAGCAAAAAAGTGTGACTGTACTAAGAAAGATAGGCTGTGGCAACAAAAGGGATTCCAGTGGCAGTAATTGTAGTGCAGCTGCTTAATGATTACTACAGAGACATGTGAAACTAAGGGCAAAATCATTAACCTAGAGAAAAATAGAACATTTCGCCTGGTTTTTTCTAATGACTGATCTGCATTCACAGCTAATACTGTTGCACTATGATACATATTGTTCATATATTCATGTTTTTTAGAGAATTTGTCTTGGTACTATTTTGTAATAAAAACACCTGTTACGGGCAATATGGTAGAAAAAGCACCATCAAAAAACATATTATGAGACACATTGGGTAGGTTACAAAATATGAACAAGCCTTCTTTCTGAGATACAATATATACAGTTATATAATATGTTGAAGGATCCTGTAGTAGTAACCGCAACGTACACGGGTCTCTCTTTGGATGATGTCACACAGCTGAAGACAGTACCAATTCGAATGACAGAATCACTCGAATTGACGGCTCCGAAATTCCCTCCATAGTGCGCTTGGTTGTTCCGAAATCTAAATTCATGGGGACACAGAATCTTGGTGTGAGTTGCTCCCAGAAAGATATGAAGCAGCTATATGACAATCCAAGAAGGTGAAGGAAATCAATACAGGCATCCTTTTTAGGCGCTACATGGCGATGTGACGTTGGAGGCTTCATGACTCTCGCACTGACTTGGGGGAGAGTCATGTACTCATAACTAGACCAGGTTGATCAGACATGGGCTAGACGGTGTAACCGGTATTGAGCCTCCTCAGAGAAAATAACCAGAACTGAGGGCACGTAGTTGCTGCGTTGAAATTAACCAATGCAAGGCTTCGGCTCCTGTAGGTCCAAATAAACGATCCTTTCTTTGGAGTCTTTGGTCGTCAGAAATTCCCTCAACGCATTGTAGTATATATATAGTGGAGTCCTGTGTCTGGCCAAATTGGTCCGGAAATAATGGACAACTCTTAATAC
>MNPL01024478.1:10673-49464 GCA_002081605.1 Tropilaelaps mercedesae
CATAAGCAACTGTTGCGTTCGGCCGCCGGCGGAACGAGCAAAATTACGAGTAACGCTTAGCGACGCGTGAATCGGCTAAGTTTCGGCGGTTGTTTCCGAATTTTTGTTGCACAATCTCACACCGACGATATTTCGACGATATTTATCGACGATTACGAAGACCAGTTACGGGGTTACGATTTGAAGTAATCGCACACACTCGTCCAATGGCGATGACAATTCGACATAACACGCCGTTTTGTCAACACAGGCCGTAGACAAACGAAACGAACATGGTCCAGGCAGGCTCTGTTAGCTCGCGCGGCCTCGAGAACGCAGATGCAGCGCGGCGACAGAAGACGGATCACGCTTCTGTAGCCGCGCTGTAGTTTTCTGTCAGTTTTTCCGCCGCGCTCTTCTGGTGGGCGCCCGTGCGCTCTCATTCGTTTGCTATCCACCGACGCTGTCTGCGCTATGTATCGGTCCCGAGCGCATTTACACCTTTTCTCGGAACAAAAAGCTTGGCCTCTCTGACGCGTAGGTCTCGGCACGGTTCCCCCGTCTCTCTCGGCCGCGTCGTCTTATCAGCCGGCATCTATTATCAGATTTTTTTCGTCGTCGCGCTAGATACGGATCGTCCGCAGCACACACAGACGTACACCAACTGAGCACTCGGGAGAACGACAACGCGGGGTCAACATCGACCTACACGAGCAATCTGCAACCAACCGCCGACCTGACGGCCCGGCGCACATGCGCCTTAGAAGAGTTTGAACCTCATCCCGATAGGCGTCGAGCCGAACGCGGCCGCTCAGGACTGAGTACACACATTTTCTATGGACTGCATGGCGTGCTCCGGGACACTTGGCAGTGGCTAGAAAATTTCGATGTAGTCGCCGCGTATCTCTGCTATGATCGGCGAGGCGCGGTGATCTTTGACGCTGGCTGAGATAATGGACAGGCTGAAAAATCGGTCCTATCTGCTGCTACTCAAGGGCGAATTGCGTTCATGGCTGGTTAGCTGGGCCTGCCGATTCGGGTGGAAAAGTTCCGAATAGCCGGACGAATGAACGCTAGTTAAATTCGGATCGGAGCTGATAATAACCATGATTCCGTTACAACTCAACAAACAATGCCTGCCGGTGTCCAATAAGACGCTTAGCACCGAGACGCGGCGTCAACAAATTCAAATCATCGCCACACTTCTTCGATAATCGGTCCAATAATTACACGTCCAGCGAAGGCAAACAGAGCGGTTCGCACATGCGTAAAACGTAGGCACCTTGTTCGAAACGAGACGACCAGCGCCTCACACCAACTTTGCCGCCGAAGTGCCTTGGCGAATGGATCAGCAGGTTACGAAATCGGCGGAAAAACAATCTAGACTCATCCGAATTCTGGAAGATGTTCGCTCAAGGAACTCTCTCGGAGGGGGAACTAGCAACGACATCATTCGACATGGTAAATCCGTATCACGCATGAATTTAGTTTGAAGACCACGCGCCCACGGCGCTCGGTCGGGCGAGGTGTAAACGCGCAATCCGAACTAGCTTGACTCACTCACATACACAAACACACACACACAAACAAACACACACAGATACGCGCGTGCTCATCCCTGTCCGGTAGAGACGAAGCGGCAAACTGAAGCATCTGTCGCCGTGAAACAGAAGCATAAAGATGTCACCTGAAGGCGTTCAGACCTTGCCGTCTTCACTAGCGTGACTGGAAGATTTCGCCATCGTAGCCAGCGGCAACAGCAGCAGAAGACGAAGAAGAAGAAGACAGAAGGAAAAAGAGCATTTCGGGACACTTTGTTCAGCCAGGGAGTTCGAATGCTAAGGAAGGCGCAGGCTAAAGGAACACGGACATATGTATGTATGTGTGTATGTATGTGTGTGTGTATGTATGTATGTGTGTATGTATGTGACCCGCGCCAGACGCATGAATGAGTAGAGCGAGGTATGGAGAAACAGCAAAATAACCGCCAAGACCGATCGCGTAATCGGGTGACTTAGTGGGCTACTTCTGTTGGCCTTGTAGCCATCTTGTGCACGTTGAATCGACCAGCCTCTGTGCTTCATATGTGCTTCATAATGACAACCCCGATGATGGCAGACGATCACGGATCGAAGACGCTGGCACTAGTGAGAATTCGCTTCAGAACGCTTCTGCTTACCGAACGCCATAAGTCGCCGAGCCCGCTCGCAGAAATTTGCGAAACGTAAAAGCTTCCACGATTCAGTGCCAAATGAAGTGTAATATTCATATTCGACAATTATAGTTCATGAAATATTTACGGTCGAGCTCTACAGTTGTATATGTGCCCAGCAAACATTGTGAAACTTGTCGTCATCGCCATCGGATCATATTGACAGATATGTCGTTTGTTGTCACTGCTGCGGCAATGTAGAACGAGAGCGACAACAAGCGGCGTTGATTTTTCCACCTGTATCGGTAGAATTCGGTGCATCCATTCTCTAAAAATGATCTAAAGAAGATGAATTCCAGCGAAGCATGTCTACCCTATAGGCCATAGTGGTAACTTGCTACGTCTGGGTCAAAGATTCGTTTCGACGGTTCAGCCAATACTCACCGAAAATCGGATGTTCTGCTCGGGGTGTGGGAAGGCGTGGTTTTGCGTCGGTAGGCAAATCCGAGCCTCCTTCAGACGAGGGCGCGGTGCCGGCCGTGCTTGAAAATGCACTAGACGAGCCCGCCTTATCCTGGAAAAGCGATAGAGGAACTTAGTTGGGGGGATCATGGTATGGTTTTGGCAATTAATTATCACACACACACACATTATCTAATATCAGTATTATTATTATTATTGGAAATGTGAACGTTGATTTCTCAACTCAAATATTCCCACTGCGCTATAGACACGCTGACTTGTAGATAGAACGACTCGAAAAAACGGGACGACCGATTCGGTCCAAACGCAGACGCTTCGTATATCGAACAACGATTCCCCACGATCTATCGGCTAAGGTTAAAATGAAATAAAAAGAATATATGCATTTGTTTGTATACACGTAGAAAAGTCAGTGGAGGGCCTATCTCGTCAGGGGATGCATCCCCGTACGTAAAACTAGTCCGCATAGATCGCTTGATGGCAGCTGCATCCAACGGCCTTTGGACGGACGTACAGGTTTTTTTTTTTCGAAAGTCCATCCAGACCCGGCGCATCCCGTTCTCGTTACAATATCATCATTTTTTTTTTTTTTATACATTTTTCCTCTAACAAGATATGGGTTACTACTTAGAAGTGTCATGATTGTTGGCTGGGAGTTCTTCTTTCTTCTTCTTCTCGATTCCTTTCTTTATCATTGAGAGGTTCGAGTCGAGAGGGGCTCTGGAGAGATGATAAAATAATTCTAAAAGATTCTATTCGATCTATAGTAGATTATCGTACTAGTCATGGTGAAAGAAAGACAATCTCAACAGCCGTAGCAACGCGGCCTGGGAGTATATCGCACTGGCTTCTTTCTCGGTGTCTGTCTCCGTGTGTACGTCTGTGTGTGACGCGTCTGGCCGCGCGCTCAACAGCTCTAAGAGGTTCAAGAAGCCATAGATCGCGTGTACCTACCACCCAGCCTATGGAGCTACCTACACCTTGAGGGGACCATAGCTATGTAAAGAAGTGAGAAAGGGAGATAGAAAGAAAACCTCCTTATAGATATCCACACACACACACAGTCGCGCACCTTCTACGCGTTCATCGGCCTGCAATTGGCCGGCCAGTATATTCGAACAAATATTGCAAAACGCATCGCTAGCGCGCCATTCGTTTGTATTCAAAAATTGTCACCCACCCACCCATTCGCGCACACACACACACACACACACACACAACGTGCACTTATACATATTTAGATTATTAAGGATGGAGCAGTAGGAAAGGCGTCACCTTCAAACGAGCGAACAGTTCTATCCATATTTGATGCAATATTGTTTAAGCCGTTCTAGTCGGCTGAAAACCGGAGACCCTAACATGCCAAACCACGACCACCCATACGATTTGTTACGACGCCTAAAAAAAGCCCCAACGTTGAAATATTATTCAACGCTTGTTTTTCAATCTGGTTCTGATTGAGAGGCAGAGCAACGACGTAGGTGAGCAGCCGAACGGCTGCCGGAGCGCATTCTGAGTCGGGTTGAGAGTCAAACGGACGACAACAGCAGCAGCAGCAACGACACTGGACGAACTACCAACACAGCAAACAGCAAAGCGATGTTTATGTTTATTAACCACGAACGCACGTAAACAATGTGTCTACAAATGCGCGTAACTGTAGGGGCACGAAGCGAGGTAGGTTCGGATGTCAGGTTCGGATCTTCGAGTGTTCGCTAGCAGGTCAGGCTCAAGCCGCAGCAGGCGCACGTTGTCCGTCGGACTCGCTGTCGCCCTCAGGCAGGCAGGCAGGCAGGCAGGCACACTTCCCTAGTTGCTGACTGCTCAAAAGACTACCAATGACAGTCTGCCCCCGTCGTTCACAGTTTCGGCCTCGGTCCGACCTCGCGGCACCGAGATTGAACCAGTCGCCAAAGGCTGCTGCTGCTGCTGCCGCTTGGGTCCACAATGAACGGGGTTAGCGGGTGCTGTTGAACCGCAGCGGTATATGGCCCAACAGAGCGTCTGTCTGTCTGTGCCATCTCGGGACGAAGTACGAACAGAGGGCAGCCAGAAGAAGAAGATCACCCAAAAACCACGATCACGCCATAGACGACGAAATCGAGTACTTGTATAGTACCGGAACAACGGCAATGAAACGAAGCATATATATATATATAGATATGTTGTTGGCGAGGGTGGGGAGGCTGGAGTTGAAAGGAGTCTTACAAATGACCGTAGCCCAAGATCGTTTGAAAGTACCCAATTTCTTCACATACAGAAAAACCAACAGCGAAAATATTGAGTGAGTTGAAGCCGAGACGGTTTCTCGAGCAGTTCAGGCGGCGGTGACGATGAATTGCACCTAAATGGGATATGCCGATACGCCAGCGAGACAGAAATCAACAACACAGCCATCAGCATGACTACTGCTGGTACGATCGTGGTACTTGTGGTACGAATCGTGATTGTAAAATGGAAAAAGGCAATAACACATTATGACTGCTGCTGCTGCTGCTGCTGCAGTCGCCTGAAGATGCTATCGAACGACGAATTTTCCCTTGTTTCCCTCTACTATGACTGAAAAATGTCTCCAGTGATTAAGTGAGTGTAACGGACACGGGGAAATTTGTCAGCCTCTTCACATAACAGACGCGCATATCGAATAACAGAAACACGGTTTGTCGCTGCTAGTGGAAAGGCCGTGCGTTAGGGAAAAGCGAAACGGCTTCTGGACAGATTGTGGACTGAGCAGACATTTTTTGGGGACGTGTTGACATCGATTAGCGGCATGTAAACGTGTGCATCTGCGTTGGAGACGACCGACGAGACAGAGGGACGGACAATGTGTCTATTGTGATCTCGAACGTGATCGAGTGTCGTGAAGTAGCGCAAAACTTTCACGTGCTCCTATACCCCCCGGCCGATTGCTGTGTGTTTTTCTATATGGCTGTGCACGTCGATACGCAACAACAGCTGCTCTGAATGCGACATTTTGCAGCTCACCAGAGTCGAGCTCCGAGAATTGCGTGACCCTGTGTGTATTGCCGCACATTTCCAGTAGTTGAGTGAAAAACGCCTCGGTATTTGCTTGGCGTCGCGAGTACGTTAGGCCATCGAGAGAAGCTGTGCACAACTGGATTTTGTTTTCCCATATGTCCATTGTAATGTTAACGCCAATGTAGAACAGCAACAACAACCCGATGAGAGCAAGACTCGTTCCCACCCGAAGTTTATACGAGTTCAATAGAAACACTGGACATAAACCACGATATGAAATCATTGTTATTTCAAAATGGAAGCCTGAACTATATTACAAAGTCGGCCAGAGATGGCTTTCAGTAATAACTAGAGACGGAAAAAAAAATACACACAGTACTTATTTCTTCCGTTCATCGGTCGTGGTCTGATTCGGCAGAGAAAAGGTCTCTTTCTTTCTTTCTTTCTTATTTTATTCCTGCATCTGTTTTTTCCCCTCAAGACGCAAATGCTGTCAACGAACTGTACGGGTGCCTCCGTCAAGTTCGAGCGATATAAACGTCGCGGGCTTATTTCTAAGTAACACCACATCAGCCGCTCGCATCGGCATCACGACGATACGGAAAAGCTGAGTGTTCGTTGTTCGATATCTGACTGTTTCCTTCCCCGACCCGGGCCAAAACGTGCGAGGCTGTACTCACCCCCTCGTTGATAAGACTCGATTTGAGATCGGTCAGATTTTCGGAGCGTTCCTCGTCCTCGCCCTCGTCCTTGAACACCTTGATCTCGTCCGACGACGCCAGGGCGTCATCTCCGCCGGAGGTGTTTGCCTCGCCGGCTGACGGCATCTTCGAGGACTCCGGTGCGACACGCAATACTCAACACGCGCGACCTCCCACTCCACTGTCAGCCACTCAGCTGCGCTCCGGCGTCCAGCGCCCCCACGACTCGGCGGCGTCGGCACCCCCACCGGTCGTGCACGCGCCCACCGACACGCACACACACTCACACGAACTCACCGACACATACAGACACTCCACCGTGCACAATCACCGAGGGGCGATGAATTCACGCACTGTTGTTCGCTACGCGAGCAGTTCCAATCCGCCGGGAACAAAAACGCTTTCCATTTCACCGTCCGCGAGGGTCGTTTGCATCCTCGACGAATGCGTCCCGCTCCGATATCTCAGCCCAGCACTTTGGCACCTCGCACCGGCCACCGATCAGACGCCCACTTCAGTTAATCAGCCAACGACGACGACAACAACGACGACGACGACGACTGATGGCAATAACAACATTCACCAGCTGAAACGTCAACTTCAGCAGTGGCAGCAGAAGTCGCGATGACGCAAGGGCGAATCGTGCCCACTGGAATCAGCACCCTCCGTCGACCTGATCGGAGGTCTGTCTGATCCAGTTCAGAGTGTGTCGCTCTAGACCGCCACTGCGGTCCGACTCAGGTTCGGCGCACCGGCAAACGCACAACAGCAGAAGGGACAGAGGTAAGATCGGAGGATGAGGCGGTGAAGCCTGATGAAGTCGATCAAGCAGCCGCCTTCAGGTCGAATGTCGAAGAAGAAAGCGAAGACGGAGAACAACAACAACTTGAACAACAATAACGAGAAGAAGAAGAAGAACACTTGTCGCCACCACAAGCGCGTCCAGCGACGGAGCGATCGCTTCGCGCCGGCGTTCGACCTAGGTCCGTCTAGTCGCGCGCGACGCGTAAATCCATCGAGGGATTGCCACTGTCTGAACGGTCACCGATTGGCGGTTTCACAGATCTGCGGCGGCGGAATCACAGACACCTCCAGGTCGATGGCAAATCAACAAAACCTAACTGGAAAGAACCACTACGACGAGGAGACGTTCAGCTGAGAGAGCAGCAGCAGCAGCTGACGGCTGAAGTCGGCCCGTTTGGCCGCTGGCAGAACAACCCCCCCTCGAAGTCACTGGACCGCCGACTTCGTCTGAAACTGAGACGGGGGCAAGCAGCTCTGCGTTGGCAACTCGTTGGCGGCCTTTGGGCGCGTGGATCACGTCGAGCCGCCGGCGTCAGCGCACGAATCTCGGCTGCTTTTTGCCGGCCGAGAGAAAAACGCGCGTCGCCCCGACGCTTTCGTTGGCCGGGGCTGCCTCTCGTACAGACACTTCGCCGTTGGGAAACGCAACAGAAATCCTTCGCCAGCAGCGAAATCCCTGCGGACGGATGTCGCACTTCGATGTTTCGTCCGTCCGTCCGTCCGTCCGTCGTCGTCGGCGGTAATGTTGTCGCCAGAAGCGTTTCCTCTCTACTTCTCCCTCACTACTTCCTCGTTGTTGAGGTGTTTTGTCGAACGGAGGCGAAAATGTTGCGCTATCGACGAGCACGTTTTCGTTCCCCCGTCTTCGGCGGTCGGTGGCGCGCGTTCTTCCAGCTTCAGGTTGGCACTCGCTGAACAACACTGGCGTGTCAGTCGTGACACTGACGACGGCATTAGATCGTCCGATGCATGATAGAGGCAGCAACACACGCGACCGAAGTTATCCCGCGACCTCGACGTTCACCTGCCGGACTGGGGTTACCGATGTTCGGGTTGGACTCCGCAGCAGCGGCAGCGGCAGCAGCAGCAACCACAGGGCGGCCGGTGGTGTTTGTTCTCTGATGTTGGTCTCTGTGTGCAGAGCAGAGCAGCTCGGCTGGGCCGTCAGTCACCTCTTTGGCCGTGCTCCTTTGCGGTGAGATTGACCGCACTGAGGCTGCCGATGTGGCGCCCTCCGAAGGGGAGGCCCCTCGGCCGCTCATTGGCCAATCAGCGGCCTCCTCGACCGGCGGCTTACAGCGCCACCTGGTCGCCGTCCGGGGAGGCTGCGCTGTAAACACGATTTTGGTTGCGGTACTGTTGCTGCTGCTGCTGCTATTGGGGATGGTGGAGATGGTGGCGGTGAGAGAGCGTTGAGTGGTGAGTCGATTGGCGAACCACGAACACCGCGCGATGAAGATGGCGGTGCCGGTAGAACGAACGCATACACACAAAAACACACACACACACAGCACCGAGACATCGGCGACGATGACGACGTCAACAGAAACGACGCCAACGCCGCCGTAGAGATTCACGAGCGACGGTCCCTGCTTGAACAGCCACACACGGCGGAGCACTACGGCTACGTAAGAAGGCTCTGCCGCCGTCGCCGCCGCTGTCCACGTAGAGGCGGCAAACGGACGGCGGGGGCGGACGTGTTATGGCAATCTGAGTATGGTGGAGGCAGAAGAGAGACGAAAGATGTCGAACGGAATCCTGGAGGAGACAGATCCGACAGGAGCAAACCGAGTTAGCATAATCGTCAGATGAATAGAGGAGTCTACAATGATGGCCTCATCGGTCGCTGCTATCTCACAACAGCAACGACAGCGAATGCCGATGCAATACCGTTGATCGTCGGTCGTTGCCGACCCACTCTGCCATTTTTCCTGTTCGAGCGAAGAATCTGTCATCTCTGCTAACATTTATTCTCTAATGCAATGCCTAATGCATTCATGTCTACGGCGAGTTCGATAGAGAGATGTTGCTGTCACTCTGAGCAATGCAAACAGACGATGTTGTTGTTGTTGTCGCTGTTGTTGCTGCTGGACGAGAGTTGAGTTCGTGTAAAGCGAGCGGAAGCCCAGAGGGCGGATTATGTGCTTTATGTGTGTCGATTTGCCCTGTTCATCGTCTTTCATGGATCGCCGATTATAGCACCTGCCCTAGAAAAGTCAGGGTCTCTATCGCTTGTGCCATCGGCTAATTCCGAGTAGACGCGGCGTTTTGACCTGATCGAATTGATTTTGCGGGTCCCACCGCGAGTGGCGGCAGGAGCAAACATCGCAGAAGACGCTCGCTCAGATCAGATCTAGTCGATGAACGATGTTCGCTGAAGTACCGTAGCGTTTGGCGTTGTTAAAGCAACGTGTACGCACCAAATGAGAAGAGAAACAGCCAGCGCCACTTCTAGCAGACATTACCGCTAACTATGAGAGAATCACACGCACGCACACATATATATATATATATATATATATATATATATGTGTGTGTGTGTGTGTGTGTGTGTATCATGCCAATGAATACCCGAGCTTCGGCGTTGTTTGAGCAAACAAATAGAGAACATTTGGGGATCGCTCTTTTTAGTGTGTCTATCTGTGAGTTTACAGTGTTCCATGATCGAGTGATGTGGCCGTGCTCATCAATAAGCACTGCATGAAAGTGATGAATCCAAGTGTCGCAATTTTCGATTCTCTTCACTTCACTCATCGAAGCAGAAGAAAAGCCGATCGTTTGACGAACTCACTTGATGAAGAACATTCTTAGGCACATGCGCACGCTTAACATCTACTCATCTCGTACACAGACGTATTTCGTGTTTGCCAACGACACAAGCGTACATTTTCCTGTGTTTCTTTCACGTGAGCGGCTTGCAAGGATAGAGAATCAGGAGTCTGCCTCGAAAGACGATAGAAAAACATTTGATACGTTGGTGCAGGATTACGACTGCTCACAAGGCAACATCGCTCACGGCGAAGATCGTCTCATCCTAAGGCTTGCCCTCTGTCTTCAGGGCCAACAACATGAAGGGCAAGCTGGACGTTGTTTGTCACCAGACGAGAGCCCAGCTCACAGCTGTTTGCTGTCGGAGCGACGGGACTCCGACCCGCTCTGCTTCGGTCCGACATTCACCAGTATTGTGGCGATTACTGCAGGATAATGTCACGTAATGTATTCAGCCATATGATGTCCTACTGTGGAATATCTTACGGTAGCAGGATATCGTTTACGCTCCGCCGAGGAACGCGAGGAGTCCCACAAAACCTCGAATGAGCAATATCGTATCAAGTGGTGTGCGCGCGCGTTCTTCATCGACATTCACTCGGAGCGCCACGAAGGCCACCGTAGCTATCCAGATGGGGCTCTGAGCCGAGAGCTCCTACTCATCGATGACGGCGCATTGCTTTCAATTCTGAGCTAGCCAAGATGAAGAGCAAGGCCTTACTAACTCAAACGACACCTGAAGATAGCTTTCGGATTAGAAGCCGCTCCATGTTGATGCGGCCCAAGAGCTTATAACGCCGGACGCCGGTCAGAGGGCTGCAAATACCAAGAAGAAGATCAACTCTTCACGGGACGTCAAATACATGCACATGGCTATGCGATGATATACGAAGAAATCGATGACGACCTCTCATGGCATAGCGTCTCTTACAAATTGCTAATTCTGGAACTAAATGCGTCGACTACTTCACCAGGGAACCAGTCTCAACGACCGACGGCCGTGCCATGTCTGGCACGACGTTCCGCCATATGAGAATAACCTAGGGACAGAGGTCGTTCAACGATCTACGACAGAACTCTCTCATCGAACTGACACCACCATCACCATTGGCGTCATGAGACGTCTCACTTTAGGCCTGCAGAGTATGACCACTTAGAAAACATAACTTTGTACGTGTAAGCAAGCACAAACCGACATCAATAAACGCTTTAGCTAAGCCTCCTCCGCGGTTTACCGATGTGCCGATTAACATATGCCGGTTACTGATTCTCTGTCACGAGCACACTTGGGGCCGAACCGCGTCATTTCTTAAGGTCGGGAGCCATTTTCCGAGAATTAATATTGTACCTTTATCTGTTAATCCGTTAATGGAAAGCTTAAAACACGACAATGAATGAATTGGAAAATACAAAAAAAAAAACAACGTATTTGATACATGTGTTCTACGAGTTAAAGGTTGTTCTGACTGCTACGCCAATTATTGTTGCTGATGTTGTTGCTGCTGCTGCTGTTGTTGTGCGTATTGTCAGTGACAGGGGCACTGAGCTTGAGGAGAGCGATGGATTCCTTAAAAGTGTCAGCGTAGCCGTCCAGTGTTGGCAGATGGTCAGCCCTGATGAGCGTCTTTGTACAAACGTACTTACAGGACAGATGCGCCATGTTTGCTTCTGTCATGGCTCAACTCCTCACAGGTTAACAAGGAGAGATATGCATGTTACGTCATTCAACTGTTTTGCTTTCCGCGAATTGTAACGGCCATAATATGTGTGTGGTATCTGCGTCGATTCCCTATATGAAGCATATCGCAAGAATGCTTCATAAAGGGAATCATATTCATATAGAATTCGATGGATAGGGTGATAGATGTAGATTCGATAGGGTCTTCTCGAATACAGTGTCCACCAGCCAACGGGTTGTTTACATCCCGAAATATGCAAATCCCGAAAAGACACTTGAGAAGGTATCCAAGAAGGCATGCCGCGAGGATTTGCAGGACGGCTAGGTCGATGGCCAAGCTGCTGTTGTCCATTCCAGGGTTACAGGTGCATGTCATCGCTGACGAGAGCTTTCAAGGACGCTGTAAGTCTCCTCTGGAAAGCAATATTCTGTAGCTGCTTCTTCGGTGGTACGATGACCCTTCTGTACGATGAATAGCATCAGGCGGTCACTGGAGGTGTCCGAAGACGAGAAAAGAAGTAAAACATGCCATACTTTGTCAAAAGCCTTCGAGGTGTCGAAAGAAGCCTAAGTAACCTTCGTCCCTTTTGTTCAGATGAAGGCCTCAATATTGACAAATTTGAGCCGAGCAGATTGAGTGCAGCACGGACGTTGGTTTATCTGCAATGAACTCGTACTACACTGTGGCACTGGAGCAGAAATAAAAATTGGTACAAGTCAATTTCCGAATACTGGTACAACGCCGAATCCCCGAAAGGGGAAGTTTCTGGTGATGTCTTTCTCCGTGACAATGGCTTTTCGGGCTCCTCCGCTGTACTTCAATATCTCGGCGCTCAGGCTTGACGTGAGCACCATATTACACCGTCTTTCTCGTATCAGGCCATTTTGCTGCGCAAAAAAAACAACGTGCAGTACTCACGAGGCATTCATCCTAGCCAACCGATCTCGAGTGGAGTTCGCGTTCGTTTCGTCGCCGATTCCTCACGCACAAACAAGAACTACCTGGCATTAGGGCGCCTGGTAGAACTCGTGTCCAAGTAGCCATCGAAGTCATTGAATTCGCAAATCTGCGTCTGGCGAGGCGAGTACTCAGTGACTGGTAAACAAGTACACAGACTGTCTGGAGTAATTCCGTGTATTTACCGACCCGCTACACGAAGCAGTTGTAGCCCTCCTGCGGACCTTTAGTCCGTAACGTCGCTTTATGGCATCGTATATTTTATTCCAACGAGTATGCTTGGATTTTAGTCACCTGCGGATGTACTCGGGGCTGATAATCGAATGATATCGAAAAATGGCTTCCATTGGCTTTAGCAGTAAATATTCGCAAAAGGAAATAAATCTGATGTTTGGTGGGGATTGACTACGGTTGACAGACTAACCAGTAGCTGCTTTATTGCAATGCGAGCTTCGATAAAGCAAGATCGGCTACCATGAAAGCATCGGTCAGACAATACAATCGTTAGATCTGCAGGACGCGTTTCTCATGAAGCGACGTCGCAATGCGAAAGCGGCGCCGCAGACGTCAGATACGGTCAATGGTCGGTCATGAAAGAGGTTAAAACCAAGGAATGGCCATACAAAATTAATGACACCGTAATGCTCTCATAGCCAGTACAGTTGGATTGCGGCAACACTCATCGTCCAATAAAAGAGAACGGATGTTGCGGTTGCTAATGTAACACGACCCACCGACACGTTCGTTTCAAACAGACAAGACCACGTTGGTGTAGGGATGTCGCATTGACCGACCATGCAGGCCACTCCGGTGTATCCGAAACACCTGCCAAGGACGACCCGGAGGATTCCCCGCTGAAGAACTGCCAAGAAGAATGGAAGTCTAGCGTTTAAGTTCACTAACATGCTCAATGGTGGCCTCTGTTGCTACCATGGCGACGCGGGACTCCATCTACCTCGATGCAGCTGGAGTTCGGGTTCAATGGTGAGCTTTTCCAATCGTCGTTCACCTGTTTACAGTTGCCTGCCCCTGCAATTATAACAGTGTTGCGATCTCCAGTGAGCTGCGGGCATAAAGTCGGGGGAAAATGAATCATGATTATCACACAGTTGTTTGTAGAGTACGCGCGGGCGTGACACGGCGTCGTGGAATTACCACAAAAGTTGGCTGGTGATTTTTTATTGGAATTCTATCCGCGAATTAGAATATGTGATACTAGAGGCCCTGGACCAGGCGCCAGCCGGATCGGGATTACAGATCAGGCCATTCTCAACGGATACGGGAGGAACGCCTCAGAGAGGAGCGTAATTAGCGGAGTTTTTACTGGTGCTTTGTCGGCCAGCCGATTTGATGTCCTGGATATAATAAGCTATCTTTTCAAAGATCGGTTCATTACCAACACAGAGACAAGTCTGCTCTTTCCGGCGTCGTCACCATGCTAGAATGAGAGTGCTTCATTCCTTTCGTGGAGGGCTGAAGGTAGATGTTGCGGTTGGTTCTTCTGACCGAAAGTGGCAGAAATGGAACGTCTGTTGGCAAAAACTACGCACGCACAACCTTAAAGATGGTGATTGGCAATCACCATCTTCCTTCGTACACCATTGGCCCGTCGCGGCGTGTTGCAACTAGGTCGGATCCATCTGTATCTTGTTAGAGACTATTTCCTATTTCATTTTTTCCCCACAATATCTGCGAAATATCTCACTTTTGATAGAGTAAGACCTATATTTTCCGTCTAGCGTTGCGTGGATCGAAGTTGTATACCCAATTCAATCACGAATTCAATCACCCAGTCACTAACTGACGACCAATCGAAGAATTGCATTTGAAAACGCACACGCTTGGCTTATAGAAGCATTTTATATATTTATATTATAAAGACTTGTTGTTTATAAGCTATAATGAAAATAACATCTGTACCTCCATTATGACCTTTCACTCCACCGAGTATACAGATATTACGAACATCTAAATAGCAGGTATAAAACATTGGCTGTGAAAGAGTAAAACGGTGTTTCATACCATCAATATACCATATATATATATATACATATATATATATACATATATATGTATGTATATATATATATATATATATACATATGTATATAAGGTTTGCATTGCTTGGGCACTTGACAAGATGATCTTCTCTGAAACTTCCGAATGAGTTCTTGCCCAGTCGTAGCCAATTTGTAACCGCTCTGGTTAACGATTTCTCTTTCCATCGAATCTCGTTGGCCTAACGGCCCGGCCACGCCGAATGGGTGGCACCATCCATGCCTGTCGCGACCTCATTGTCACTTCGCAGAGCGTGACGTTGTCCTCCAATCGTTGCGCCGCATTCATTGCATTTTGATTCCATCATAGCCCCTCCACACTCCGTGATACAGTACACGTGCCCGTTGGGGCACGCATACCAATGGCCCTGTCGCAACGCCATCGCCTTAAGGACCATCACACGTTCGCTGTCGTCTATGCCGAGACAAACCTTCGTTCGTTTTTTCCTCACATCGAAGATTAGACGACGGACTTTAGCTGACTGTTCCTCGGAAAATCGTGGCAGGGCTGTCAGCATCTGCACGCATTCCTTGAGCTCGGGATTGTCCTTGTCGTGATCGAGCTCCTCGGCGAGAAGGCTTACAGGGGAGAACCTGTTGACGTTGGGCAGAAACAATACGGTACGATTAATAGACACGCCTCGTCACAGCCGCCGACGTCGGCCACGTTCGCGTTAGGCAGAAGGCGTCTGTGTTGGATCGCCATTTACCGCGCGCAGGAGTCCCACGTACTAACCCAACCGTTTTTCGGCGCTCGACCTATCGGCTGATCAGGCATCCAGCATTGGCTGACTGCCAACATGCTCACACAAATGGGCTCGACATGGGATTGTTTACTGGATTGTCCATTCGGCTGACACACGCAGTCAGATGTCTGTCAGGTATCTGGTGCTGTAAGGATTACATTATATTCATTGACATTTTTCCGACTCGTGCTATCATTGGCAAGGTTTACCTGAGAAGCTCCATGCAAATGTCATCCATTTGTTGTTGACCAATTTTGCTTCTGATGGCGACATGTACAGCCTCCTGTAGAGCTTCCCAATGCAGAGAAAGTGCAGGAAATTTGCGCAAGTCCCTTTTGTATTCATCGACTCTGCGGACGATCTAAAATAGAGTTTTTAGCTCAGTTATCAGGTAATTTTGGAATAGTTCCGAAATTTAAGAGCTTAACCTTAGCCGTAGCTATTCGTCAGGGATGCCGAACCGTTAAATGTACAACCGTGCCACTTTTCGATGTTAAAACGGCACAGGTCTACAGCAGCCTACAATGAGTTTAGCTCAGAAAATATATCTTAGCCAATGAACCTTTTGGGAGGATTAACATTAAAGGCTTACTTACTTGAAAGCCTCAAATGGACATAACAAGTGAAACTATATCTATATATATATATATATATAGGGCCCCATTAGTGCTTTGGACTTGGTTAATATACCTAACATACTCATGTAGAAATACGTCAGTGACCTTCGATGTTAATTTCTATCTCTGGACATACAGAAGAAACATTCTATTCCACAGCGGTCTGAAGGCTTTGAACGGACAAATCAAGGAACTTGGACTCCTTTGCCGACTCATTTGTCGCTACGAGGAAAATAAATCAAGTTCATCATTCTTCTCTGTCTGGCTCTCCTTTTCTCTCATTCTTATTTTGCTTGCGTCAATCCTCTCAAAACGGCTATTTATGAATATTTATGGAGATCTTACTCGTGTGTCTCCATACTTGATCATGGATTAATTGGCGTGGATTACGTGGCGTGTAAAATAGAGGGCGACCGAAACATACAATGGACTTTACAAGAGGACATCATATTGTAGCTGCAGCCAAAACCAATGGATGCATTCACCTCGTCCTGTAAGCGGTAACCACAGTTTTTGGCACTGAATGCCACGTGAAGATACCTTCGATGATATTAGCGAAACATCAATTTTGCACGGGAGAAAAAACTAGGAAATGTACGTATGCTACTTCCTCCCGTTTTTCCGCCGTTTCATCAACTCGGGTGTTCGACGACTTCAACGGCATCTGGGCGCAACGAAGGGTGAGATGAAGTCGAATTGTTTCTTAACCATTGCTCCACCAACTACAGACTTGTATGACTGCTGAATTTGTTGGTTCCTCTCGGTAATATCGGAATCCGCATGGATCTACAAACATGTTGCTTCACGACACTCTTCGACTCAATAAATCGAATTGCAATCGCTGCAGACAGTTAGCCGCGAGAAAGCTGATCGGGGCGTGCTCGTGTCCTGTGTCGACCAGTGAAACGTCATCGGACCTAGAAACGATGAAAGAGTCACTTAAAAAGCAGAGAAACGCTTGTCACACTACTGGTCGTATAGTTCGTATAGAGCCAATAACGGTAGTTTTCTGAGTGCTGAATGAATAGTAACGCTTGCTGAATTCTGACCCGATTGCAATATTGATCCCCTAGAATTGACGGGAAAAGGCTGAAACCGCGAATATTGTGCACAAAAGCATTTCACGGTAGCCACCGCTGATGGCCGCATTTCCCTTGAAATAGAACTGAATGTATTCTACAACAGGAAAAAATCTCGACGAACTTTACACCGCCTGGAAAGTTGGGTCAGCTGATGAAAGCCATGAAACCTTCTATAATTGAGGCATAGAGGCTTCAGTTAGAGTTACCGTTAGGCGTGCGATCTACCTCATTTCCGCATTTCGCTGGGATTGCTTTAAACATCTTTGCAAGATGCTGTGATCCCCAGTTGTCTACACTAACGTTTTAAGATTTGGAGCCATGTCTGCTTCTGTTTAGGGTATTCTAAATACGTGCTTCTAGTTGCCTGGTAGAAGCGGCTATTTTTCTTGGAAACATTGGTTTGATGAACGACCATGTCAATTCGAAAACTGCATTAAATCGTAGTGGTCAACTTCTTTAAATGGGTGGAGCTCAGGTGAACGATGCGAAAGTATAGCCAACACTAACCTGCAGAGTTCGAGGATCGAGGTCACCCGGTGGCTGTTGACCGATTGATTTATAGAAATGGTTACGAAATGCAGACAGGCCTTCTATAGCCAGTCAGCGACATTCACTCGACCAACATTACAGTTTACCTTGCGCACTCCACGAGCATCTCACGCATGTTCGCCAAGTGTCAAGCTTTAGAAAACTCGATTGTAGTGTCCTCTAACAAACTTACAAACGGAAAACTATTTGCATGTACATCAAGACGATGTAATACAAATCGAAAACACGTTATTTCTTACTTTTGAGAGGTTGGTCCATTGGCGGATCTTCATCTGGTCGGGATTCCGCTCTGAAATTATTTGATTCCGTAAACTGCGGTCGAGTGAAGTTCCACTAGAACTGTAGCATTTGGAACCGTAGGAATATATCAAAAGCCTGATATTCCTTTTCAATTCTTCCAAGGCTTTAGCATTTTCCAGTGGTGAGCCAAATACCTGCAAAATTGAAACAGAATAAACGTTAAGTCGCATCCATCGCAAGCGCGTTCTTAGTTACAATTTTTATCTGAAACAAGTTTGTTGGCTTTTTTTGGACCACCTAAGGTAAAAAAGCTCTTTCAACTGACAATATGCCGTAGTTTTGCTCACGTTGGAGTACTGGATCTGACTGAATGTCTACAATCACGTCTGCCTGTCACGAATTATAAATGATGGTATTTCAGAAGGTGGATGTTGTAGAAATCTATAACTACCGCGTTACTTTAAGAAAAGATATTTAATATCTTTTCTTCTTAGTCGTCCCCTAAATATGACCCAAAATAATAAATGAGCAGTCAGTGAAACTCTGTCGTCGCTGTTTGAAGTCTTCTTGCGAGTCTGACTACCTATCATGAAGTATAGACGCAATCGTGTGAATAAAATTGTATTGCCAACTATGACACTGGAATTTCTTTAGCGAGTATATGAAGCCTACCACATCGTTTCCCATAAGGACAGAATCTTCAGTGTTCCAGCATGAATAGCATTACTAGGAATCGCACGCCAGAACCATGAATGCGTTTAAGAAATCGAGCTGCTCTGGAGCTTAACTGGCTCTGTTCAGTACCACTCACAGTGCAGTAGCCGCAGAGCTAAGGGGGGCCAAACAGTGCAGACCAAATTCCTGGATGAAAAACTCCACCCCAAATAGATATCCCTCATTAAGTGCGGATCTATAATGAACAAACACTCGGCTAATAAATAACATTGCAATTGACTGGGCTGGGAGATGATAAAAGGCAGGAAATAAACGTTATTCATTACGTAAATTTTACTCATTATGGCGTCGATGGGTTGACATCAAATACGTGGTCAAAGTGATTAATCGGTAAAAAATTATAAAGGAAATAGAATTATTTGCCTAACCCTCAAGTAATTCGTTTCCATTGTCTAACACGTAATCCGATCTGTTCGGAGACATTATGTAGAAAAACACACTAGATGCTTCTCCATGGTGGGCACATTTCAAAAACTAATGGACAGTTGGAGCGGCAGACCAAGGTAGGCAGTGTGGATATCCGATGATGGCCGTATTGGCAGTCTATGAGAAATACAAATTAATAGATTGATTAATTGATAGTTGAAGTCCTAATGATCAGCTAACATTTCACCCTTATCATTTTCCTTATTTCAGCGGCTTTAACGATTGACGTACATTGCCCTTAAGGTCGGACAGTAGTAATTGTGCATTAGGCACACCTGGCGTCCATCAAAGGAGCTAATGACAACGAAATTAGATGATTAAAAATACATACGAGGTCGTTTTGGTTAGCACTGCTGGGTCAGCTTGTTATCTTTATATTTCAAGTGACGATTGAAGGGACTATAGTGAAGCAACTTTCTTAATCGTACGGGAGCCACATTTCTGAGGCTGTGTGCGGTACATGAACGGCTTAATTCTACGACGGTTTTCACAATATGCTTCCCATATGAAGTTGTTTAGGAGAGTATGTTCAAGATATCTGGGCTTGTCTTGCGTTTACAGATAGGTGTTGTCCAAAAGAGAATAACCGAAAAATAGTCAAAATATCGAAAACTAGGGCGTGTGAGCAACGGCAGGTGATTGTACGGAGCACGTCACTGAGATGCGACGCAGATGTGACAAACTTCAACCGAAATTTTTGTAAATGAATACAAATAATTTTAGTAATTTGGTGATAAGGTTTTGCCGAGAGTGATCGCACTCGTAGAGCTCAAATAGCCTTGTTCCATCAATGATTTATATATGTAAACGCCATGAATGTTGAAGATTTGATCTCCACGCTGAATGGATAAATATTACTACTACAGAGGCTGAACAAATGGAGCGAACTATTGGACCTTGAGAGGCTTCGTTAATCTAGTTCCCGTTCGGTAAAAAAACTTGTCGATATCGATGCATAAAAGCCGACCGTAAAACTTTGGTTAATCCTTTTGCCGTTATGAATGCAAGTTAATTTTTATTAGCCATTCTTTTGACCTAACAAAACAGTAATCAGTTGACTGAGTGGCGTCGGTCAACTAACGGGACGGATTTGCTGTATTAGAGCTCATCAAGCTTCAGGTGAATTCAACGATCAGGTTTTCTGGGAGGTTTAAGGACCTGAAACTGCATGCTTTTCAGATTTGAGTATGTCCCAATCGAGCTTCAAGTTTAAACATGCTTAATATTCGGAATACGTTTACTCAGAGTGATGCACTTTGAACATTACGCATTCTGACGGTTTATACCTTAGATAATCCACATGTGACTTGGCGTATATTTTAAAGTCGATGCTTGAAATGTGAGAGTTTGAACGCTTTTGGATCTCATTTATAACGCAGTCGGCAACTGTGCTAGGTTGATTCACTTAAATGTTTAATTTCAATTTTTTGAAATAAGTATGATGAGTTCATAGTAACATCTATTCTCCAATGCGTCTTAGTATTTGAGAAGCGCTGAATGTTTTGAAAGTAAGTCGCAATATCGAATAGTTGTTTTTCTTGTGGCGCTTAATATTATGTTGAATAATAATATTACGGAAGGTATTGATCTTTACCAGCTAGCCACTACCTGTTTCAGACTCTAGAAATGCTCGAAAGGAGCAGCCGAATTTAAAAGATGACTCGCCTTGGCTTTGACCTGCTCGATTAAGCGTCTCTTGGCGTTAATATGCTGGATGTAGCGGTTGGTTTTCTTCACAGCAGCATTACACGCCGGACAGGTGATTCCTCCCATGGAAATATCCGTAGTTTCAAGCGAAGTTTTTACCCACATGGCCATGCCACTTGCCTCGACAACATGTCCACAGTCAAGCTCGACGTAGCGTGACTCTTCACTTTCGGTGCCCAACACCACATCTGCCAAATTGTCATTACCTTGACATGTGCGGCATTTACTCGGACATTTGTCTGTACAGTAGCCAATGCACGGGTGACCGCATTCCAGCTTCTTGGGGCATGGCTGCTCGCAAGGACCGCGCGTGCAATTCTCAGAACAGAGCGCCTGACAAGACTGGTGGACGCATTCCCTTAAGCATTGTTCCATGCATGGTGTACATGGCTCGCCGCAGAGTCTACGGCAACGAGAGTGTAGGCAAGCGTTATCGCATTCTCTTTGGCATGGCGGACACACCTCCGAACAGGGTTCCTTGCAGACGTGCCCACAGATCAGCAGTTTACCGCAGGCTTGGCCACAGGGTACGTGCAGTCTTCCCTGGTAGCAGGTGTAACATGTGCCTATGAAGAGATAAAAATGATAGATGAAGACGATCGATTGAAGAAGATATAGACGCTTCCATAGCTAAAAACAGTCTTGATTATTCTATATACTTAAATGTAAAATACAGTTGAAAAATGAAGACAGTTCATATAATGGATACAAAATTTAGTAGTATTGGTGATTTTTAGCAATTTAGTTACATGTAGGTAAACATAGAATGACAAATTGCTCACAGATACGGAAGATTCAGTTCAAACAAAAATGACAGTTAAATATTCATATGTTTTGTCTTTTTGGCAAACTGTTCTCAGAAAAAAAAGGTGGACGATAGATGTCATTTCGCTCCTGGCCTAAAATACGTAGCTTGTAGTCAGCTATCCAACAGACTTAGGCAAAAACAACGTGTTTCGAAAAATGGTTTAACAAGTTGCTTTTGGCGGCTTTTTGCCAAACCGAAATTGTGATTAAAATTGTGTGAAATTGTGATAACTTGCATGACCGCTGTCAACAGCACAGTTCTAGCATAGTGCACATAACATAGATTCGATCTTCTTGCCTTTGCAGACGTGTTCGCAGACTAGCAGAGTAGCACAGGGCTCAGCACATGCTTTCAGAACTTTCCGAGGGTCCTGACGATCTGCACAGATAGTTTCGACCATATGTCCACACTGTCCTTGAACCTTTATAATCTCCTGACACATTTCATCACAAGGTTCTGCGCACCGCTGTGTGCAGGGATGACCACAATCAAGTAACCTTTCACACTTCGATTCACATTCGATTTTCTCCAAAGGAATTCCGCACTCCACCTGTGTGATAGACAAATAAATTTCGTCCAACGCACGTAGCACCTCGAAACCGCCTGTCTATCTCAACAAGGTCTTATCAAAGTGTGTCTCAACTGCTATGCTAAGCTAATAGTCATAATATAATGGTATACATCTTCAATTAGCGAATCGACTTAACACGCGGTTCAACATGAGTCGCTATTAGCATCTTCTTTGGCATCGGAAGCGAACAACGGACCTACTCGAGAACATGCAGAGAGTTCTCTTTGCAGAACAGAGGGAACATGCAAACGACGAAAACGTTTGAGTCAATGAAACATGCAGATGTTAGTCTCGGCCTGGGTCTCCCATACATTCTGAAAATGCGGGTGCGTTCGTTTCTCCGTGCGGCACGCTACGTTGCCGCGACGCTGGTCCAATCATCAGGTAACCCTATGGAGACATCGCCGTGATAAAAGTGCGAATACAATAATACAATAGCACTTACCTGAGCAAGGTGTCCGCATTTGACTAACTTTTTCGTCACCTTGATGGTGCAATAGTAGAAAGGCGTGTCACACAGATAATCGCATGTATGGCCGCATTCGGGGAACTTCTTAGAAAATGGCCGCCTACAGCAAACATTGTTGTGTTCGTCGTCGTACCCATGACATTGGTGTGGACACGTGTGACCACAGTTCAGACGATAATCGCACGGCTCACCGCACCCGCCCTCGGCCACTGTGCGGAAGTCGTCAGGATCCTTAATTTTCGTCACGCGCTTGTGTTTGTCACAACGCAGCTTTAGGTGATCGTGGACGCTGGCCTTAATGGACTCGAGGATGTTTTCGAATTTCTTCTGCTTGCTGGCAATCATCGCCAGATTGCCCACACAGAAGAGGCCGTGCCTGGCGCGCGAAAATGCTACGCATAGCTGCAATCAAACGACATCGAAAGCAAATAACTGGTCGTTGGTGT
Source organism: Tropilaelaps mercedesae (assembly GCA_002081605.1). NCBI lineage: Eukaryota > Metazoa > Arthropoda > Arachnida > Mesostigmata > Laelapidae > Tropilaelaps > Tropilaelaps mercedesae. The sequence continues at coordinate 33,630 of MNPL01024478.1, forward strand.
GCGTTCAGAGTCGCCAACTACTCTGCTGTAAATCGATGGTCATGCGTAGGAGCGGAGCAAGCAATGGAAATGAATCCTTTGTATAATGGGGGTTTGCTCACTGGCACGGCATTATGGATGCATGCAGTAAAACAACATGCCGAGTAATGGGTAGATAGGCTTTGAAAAAATACAACCGTGACCGCTTGAGGTACGAGTCACTTCGAAATGTCACACATCTTGACTTTTACTCGAGAAAAGTTCTAATTAACTGAGCTAATACCTGCATAGGGTTTGCTTAATTTAAAAGCTATCTCCTTCTGCTTTCTAACGATGTCACACGTGGGGACACTCACCGGGTGCACAATCATAAATTGTTGTAGAAGCAATTGGTGCTTCTCATTTATTTGTTAATGTATTAAGTTATGCAAACAGTGACATCCCCGGCTGTTATCACTTGTGCTACCCAGTCTCTCCTGCATTTTTTGCACCATGTACGTCACGCCTGTACTCAAAAGACTTCGGGACAAGCAACTTCGGGAGATCTGCCCTCAGATAGCATCGCACATCAGCGATACGATCGAATGTTGCGGTCGTGGCGTGATCCTGCACTGTTGTCGTTAAACACTCCAGGGCCACCCCGTGCCACGTATCCATGGCATAGTGCCTTATCACACGTGAACACGCAGTTGTCGTTCGGAAGCCACATAAAATGCGCACGACAATTCTATAATGGAACACTAGGAAACCATATCCTTCTCACCCTATTGAGAGTTTTCAGAAAGCCGATAGTATCGTGCATATTGCTTCGTACGAATGACACGATGACGATATCGTTCTCCTCGCCCTGGTAGTTATCAACCGAAGTGACGCGGACGGGCTGTTGATTGCTCTTGCGGCGTTCGAGTTCGCATTCGATCTCCCCCTTGATCATAAACTGCTGGCCCGAGTACATGGTGAGTACTGTAATGCTCTTTGTGGGATAGCCGTTATTGAGCAAATAGTTTACCAAGCCAACAACAATCTTGCATTCAAACAGGTTTGACTTGGAACGATTTTCGCTGTCGTGGGTTTCCAAGTGGGTGTGCTGCATAAACTGGAGGTCGTGTTCCATGCCACGAACGTGTGGATAGTTAAGGACACGTTCGTGGTTTTCCAGGCTAACAAGAGGTTAACGTAGACGGTCGTCGGGCATATGCAAGAAAAAAAGAGGTGATTTTGTTATAGCTTCAGACAAAACAACAACCTAGCGTCGCAACTAGATAAATTGGCGTTTTATCCAAACGATCTACTTAAAGTCCGCTGAAGAAACCTAGAATTGCACGGAAGTAGGTTGTTACCTTGGATAGATGTGCGGCACTAGGAGCTGAATAAACTCGGGCCGCATGCGATGCTGCTTTTGGAGACGCACGTAGGGTAACTGATTATTTATTAGTCGCTCGAACAGCGAGATATCCAGATGGAATTTCGAAGTCAGCGTATAGTCCGTAGTCGTTGGTCGTAGCTGCTGGTGGTCACCTGCCCGAACGAACGAATCAACACGAGCGATTTGTTGAAACTTAACCATCGGACTCTGCTTCGTTCAGAGATGATCATTCAGCTCTTGTTCGTTAATTCGTTGAGGTTTCCATTACCTTTACCTTTTAATCCTCGGTTACAGTAAAACCTAAGACCCATTGTGGGGGAAGTATTACGACCGCATACGGTCATGCCGTCTTGCTGAGAGTTATGTGTAAGGTGACGAAAAGACCAAGTAATTAATAACACTTGCGGACCATATGCAGCCAGGAAGAACAGACCTAGCTCTGTTATACTGGGTATACACTCAACCACTCGAGAGCTTAACGAATTTTTGACTACATCACTGTTGATGCGAACTCAACTGACCTATTAGTATGAGCTGCTTGGTCGACGGGCTGAGGGCGGTAACAATGTGGGATTCGAGCAGCTCGGCAGCCTCTTCAACGATGACCACCTCGAGGGCCAACCGTTCATACAGCGATTTGTACTTCGCAGCGCCCGTCGTCGTCATGGCGATAATTTTTGCTTCTCCCAGAATCGTTAGGTCTAACTCAGCTTCCATCTCCTTCAGGGATTGAAACGCTTCACTGCGTACCGACAACAGCAAACAAAGATACCACGAACATGTCACCTCCCCCGAACAAAATTTATTGGCTGTATGACATAATTGAGAGTTAAACAAATGTCCCTATTTTGTTCCTTTGCGTACCAACAAGCTAGTCGAATGCTAACTAGACGAAACCGCCTAGAGCATACCAGAGACCGCACACAGTTGTCTACATAACTCTTTGCTGCCCCTGTAAAGCGTCGAAACGATGTCAACAAACAGCCTGCAACGAGTCCCAGTGGCGTGTAGCAAACTTGCCTGTATTCTTCTTGAAAGAAGTTTGTGTCTTCTTCGAGCTGTTTGAGGTGTAGTAGATGCCAATACCGGTAGAGGTCCCAGCGCTGATCTATTTTTAGCGACGTGAGTCCAGCCGTATTTAATCGGTGATGCAGTTGTAACGCGTCGGCCTCTGTTAGACGCGGTCTTTTGCTAGCGGTTAACTCGAATTCGAAATACCTATCCTTGTCGCAAGTTCGCCACTGCTGGTTGAGGTCGAGCAAGCGTTCCATCACCGCGCTCTATATACCGCCACAAAGTAAATAAAGTCAATGTGAGTAAATTCGGGACGACCCACGTGGTGACGAAGTGTACATGGAGTACATCGGGATCTGCAGGTAACACAAGTCGGTAAAGGCGGTTACGAAGGGAGTTTTTTAGTTTATTAGTGAAAATTGGTGCAAAATGCAGTTTGCAAAAGCGACACGTTATTTACTCAATGATACTGTGACTAGGGATAATTGGCAAATGGAGCTCCCAACTCCCCTAATCGCCCCCTCAGTCCCGCCTGAGGGGAAAACTGGAATTTAGCAAGATATCTCTTTCTGTGTCTCACTCTCTACCTGATTTCGCCGATCGCCATCCACGAGATTTTTTTCCTCATCCTCCTCATCCTCAACATCCTCATCGCTCTGGTATTCCTCGGCCATCATTCTGAATGCGTTTTCCCGCATTTGGCAGTCATTTTGCTCGTGGTCCTGAGCATTCTGCTGCATCCCCTGCACTACAGTGGCCCGCTTTTCTTCACGGGCTTGACGCCGCACCTCTTTGCGCTCGCGCTTAATGAACTCTTTAATTCGCTTTTCGACCCCCAACCACGGCAGCACCTCCCTCTGGTCCTTGAACAGACCCAACGAAAACGTATCGAGGGCGTCGTCCGGGATCGGCTTTCTGCACGGCAAACGTTCCACCGATAACCGGTGCCCGGTTTGTAAGACAGGATTCAAAATAGCGAAATTGTTAACAACAACACGATGGTCGTATAGATGAATACGATATCCGTATTAAACGTCGTCACATCAGCTTGTATGAACGCCACCGAAGGAAGTCGAGTATCGCTCACGGTGCGGAACCGCACCGCTCAATTCGGTACCTGCCATCCATAATTACCGGACAGAGCCAATAACGGCGCTATTGCGCTCTGGAGGCGTTTACACAACCAGCAACGCTTCTAATGGATAGCTACTCACTAACAAATATAGTCAACGCCAGGTATTCTCTACTGTCTACCTTCTACCATCGACACACACCTAAGTGCCTCGTTCGCAACCTGCTGTAGCCTGTTTATGTCTCTGCGCAGCTGATCCACACGATAGCGCACAAAGCGTGCATTTTCTTTTTGAATCCTGTAGCCCTGACGTTTTAGACGCAGCTCGGAAAGGTTGTACTCATTTACTACTTCATTTTTGCATCTGCCACCCACACGGACGACCCGCTCCGTGAAATTCAAAATACCTGAAAGTGACCGCAGGATGTGTTCGCTAAAAGTGCAGTCGTAGCCGTGCATAGTCTGTCTACCTAGCGAAGGCCTCCTATGCGCCATCTGTGTACATGGTTTCCATGTAGTCCTTCGAATTTCTTAAATAAAGAAGTACTCAGAAACACTATTGCATCGTCGTTACCGTAATCACAAGCCGAGACAACATCGCGGCTGCATTAGCTTGGTGCCCTTTATAGTGTTAAACCCGTGCCCATATATCCACTTCTGGAATATTCGGTGTAATTTCTATTACTCGGATCTGTTATGCAAAGAGTTTAACAACCGTTTGGCTTGTGGGTTATTGAATGGATATCCATCCCCCAATAAGCTTGGTTCAGGCTGGCAGCTCTTACTGGATGTAGACTACTCTATAATAGTACAACGTTGCTAGCATAGATCGAACACCAATGCAACTAACCCTCAACAAATTGGTCGAGTGCATGGTTCGTATAGCACACAACCAAGATGGGTTTACAGGTGATGTAGTTCCGAAGCATAATCTTGATGATGAGCTGCCCTACGAAAGTCTTTCCTGTTCCGGGTGGACCCTGGATTATGCAGAGCTCACGGAGAAAGGCACTTTGCACCGCCCTGTATTGCGAATCATCTAATACTGTCTGTGCTTGTGATGGCCATTTGAGTGGGTTCGATGCCTGAAGTTAATTATTATTATTATTATTCTCACCACCTAGAGTAAGCTGCCACTACTGGGCTATGTTGGGATCAACACAAGCTACACACAATAGTCTCGGTGAAGTCTAATGAAATAATGGTATAGTGTTAGTCTTTGTTGCTTTCAATGACTTAAGTTGAACCAGTGTCCCGAACACGTACCACTGTGTCTGTGCTTTTTGACCCGACCATAATATGTTTGAGGTTAATCGTTCTGTCATTTCGTAGTAGCTGTAGAGGCTCGATGTTCTTTTGCACATGCACAATGTATTTCTCGAATGGAACAGCGGCTATATCAATTTGCTGCAATTGGCGAAGATTGTAACGGTATGCCTCAAACACGGCGGTACTTTCTATCATCGAATACACTCGCCCGGTTTTGAAGTACTCTTTGTCCTCAGCTCGACAGCACTCTACGAACAGGATGCCTATTACCAGTGAGCGAAAAGCAGATGAAAACTTATATTAGGCAGTTCTGCAAAGCTTTTGAAAGTATGAACTGAGCCGGAAAGGCTTCAACAGCGACAAATTGTAAATTTTGCAAATCCTACGTTCCGGCGAACAGTGTTACCGATTAGCAGCAAAATCGCAGCAAAGATACACTAAGCTAGCGTATGAGATAGAATAGCGGTGCGGACAGGCTCCATCGCCTACTGAGATACCTAATTGCGTACTCAACGTTTTTTCGCATTGGATTGAACGTTCCCGTTACGCTAGTAGGCTATTACGTTGATAGTTAGCGGAGAGCTCTATTTATTCATGTGTATTCTAGCAGAGCGGTATTTAACATTCAGCTAACCGTGAAGCGACTTAACACTCAAGTTCATGTCTTTGCTGCAATAAGACTAAGGACACGTGCCGAAGGCACAGTCAGGTTCGATTGATTACCACCTTTTTGTAGCATTTGGACGTATCGTCGAACGACAACGACGAATATGACCCCCGTAAAGTCGTCGCTAGTCAAGCCAATAATTGCATTGTTAGCGAGTCGTTTTGACCGCTCCCAGTTCACAAACTTGTAATCGCGAGGAGATAGCTGGAGTGCATACGCAAACATCTACAACAACACCGAGAGCAAACAAAGCAACAAATATAAGCATGTGGTTAGCACGAAGAACTGCGTTCTGTGTGGGGCTCTGTGTCCTATGTTTTTAAAGACAGTTGACGGGAGCTCAATAACTCGAGGCCTGTTGAATTTGGCTAACAAAAAAATTCTAAACTAGCATTTTTTCAGATCCTCTGGGCGAGACTGGCTTTGAAAGGACATTTTTTAAAAAATAACCCCTTTCATCAAGACAAATTTGCTTACGCCAGAGCCATATGCACGCATAGAGGTATTTGCCACGGGCGCACGTATAGGCGATGACAACTACAACATTCGTAGTTTGAACGTGTTTACCTGGTCACTCAGAGTAGCAATTCGACCTCTATACAAGACATTCCAGTAATACCGAACTGATTGTCCCTTCAGCTCCTTTTTACGCCGCTCGGCCGGCAGACTTAAATAGGCTTTGATACCGTCACGAAGGGGTTTGACAAAATCTTCACGAAGCAGGCGAAACTGTGTATCCAGGTACTCAAGCCCATTTTTGTATGGTCCTAACAGATAACACATAGTTCATCAGCTGATTCATTTCGAGGTTAAATAACTCACTTGAAATTACACTTATGAACTACGAAGACGTTCCCTGTACCGCATTAATCATAAATGGGTATGAGACAGCATACACACATACAACGGTAGCACACACACATACACACATGGTATCTCGTTGTTGGCGTGCAACGAGTTGCCCTAGTCGACTTCATTTCATGCATTGTCGACAACTCACTGCAGAACATATCGATTGCGTGAACATACCTGAAATGTTGTTTGGCCGAAGGAACGGACGCTCGTTTTCGATGTCGTCCATCGTTGGAAAAATATCTATCTCCCGGAAATCGTCCGGAGCAGCTCCACTCACAATGTAGCCGTGAATATTGCCTGTAATAGTTCACTATTGGCAGTGCTCGCGCAACATCCGGCGGATTGCATGCTACGCAGAGTATATATAGCTTGTGAATAGCTGATCTAAAAATCGCTAGTAGGAACGAGGTATTCCGTCAGCTGTTCTCACGACTGCGTCGAGATAGTCCTGTTTCGCCTTTCATTTAAAAAGCCAGTTCTATTTACCGAACAAAGGTTCGACAATGAAACTTACGTTTGGGTTTTCTTTCCGATGCGTTAGCTTGTTCTTCCGCTCTTGCAAAATCCACCTGAGAACGTGTAACGGGTTTAGTCCCCTCCTCTCATTTTTTCTTTAATGTTGTTGTAATCAAATAAAAAATGCAGAGACTGAGATTATTGGTTTGACGTTTTAGGTGCCTTTTCTTAATACTAAAGTTAATTGCTAAACAGGTGGTGGGATCGTCAATCTATGGATACATCTTAAGAGCTTCCAGGTCGGACTAGTAGATGAGCTAAAAGTGCATTCCGCTTCATTCATTCATTTACCTGGCGTTCAATTTCGTTCGCGAGCTCTTCGAGTGTTTTTAACTTTCCAGCCAGTCGACTTTGTAACGCGTTGAGATGCGGTTTCATGATACTAACCAACGTTTTCGCCGTATAAAACGTAGTTTTCGGCAACATTGCGAGTATAGCCTGTGCACATGATGAGTTATAACGGCAAGGCAATAAATAGATCATAACGACCTAATATCTATATACTCAAAACTAACATGCGCACGATTGTGCCCGTTCGACTTCATCTCTTGCTTTCTACTATAGCCGAACACCAGTGTCAGGAGCCGACGGAAAAGCTGCGCGTTCGAAATCGGCTCCAAAAACCGATAATCTATACTAAACATTTAAAAGTGACCCTTCCAAAAAATTACATATAAAGCATCGCGGCTAGCGATCGCATTGAACGCTTAAACAAAATATACGCAAGATAACCGCCGATTGGCGATGACTTACGAGAATGAGCTCAAATAGATCATACGTGAGCACCGCTACGGGTGCACTCGGAGTGTCAATAAGGAACATTACTGATGGGGGTAGATGAACTTCGAAGACCGAGAATGATTCTCTGACAAAAGCAAGCAGGGTGTGGCGGTTGGTGCTCTGTAAACACTTCTGGAACACTTTCACGACGAGGGACAGACCGTTCACTGCGAAAGAACGTAACCCATTAAATGACGTTAATGATGCAATCTTTTCACGTTCAAATGTTAAACGTGTATCAAACGCAGAAATGAGTATGTATCGATAGCATTTCGCAACAAAAATTGGTTTTCTTTCAGGCGGTCTCCGAGATAATAGAACACTGGCCTTATGGCTTCATTGGGCCCCTAACGAACTGCTTTTGTTTCTACCTACGAAGACATCCCTGTCAAAAATCCTAAAACAATCGTTAATTTATTGGAATATTTTTCCCTGAGATACAAACAATGAGGTTTAACTTTGCGATATGCACAACGTTGAACGATTGATAAGGAACCATTCCTTAAATCGTATTTTTCTGATTATGCCTGCTAGTTAGTAAAATGACAGTTAGTTGCGTACACTAATTGTTATTTTTATTACCTAGTAGGAAAATAAAGTAAACGTATTTGAAGAAACCCGCTATTAAAAGCCTAAACGAATCTACTGATTTACATAAACCAATAGCATTAAATACGTACACTGTATACTTCCCTTAACGCTAAATTGTATTTACCTAAGTCGTTGTGACTTTGAAACGTTACGTTCCGTTCTACTTCAAGTTTTGTTGCTATTGACGTCAGACCGACTCTATAACTATTCAACTATTCACCATGACTCTGAGCCTAGAAATGGTTTTGTTTTTACCGTCCATTGTGGTTTTTTCTGCCAGTCGACACTTCCATCCTGGATTGAGCTGCAACTCCATGACCAGCTCGTTCGGAGGTCTGTGCAACAGGCCACAGAGCTTATAATCGTTTATCGGATATGCTAATACAAACATGGTGTAAACAAACGGAAAATTAAATTGAAGAGCTAAAGACAACAATAGTGTGCAATATTACGGCTGTGCCCAGCATTTGCGATATCTTTAAAGTTTATTTTTACTTTGTTTAATAAATCTCAACTTTTAATAACCGGCTATCTGAAAAAAATTGGCTGAAACCTTTTACATATATACACCGTGCGGCATACAAACGTGTATATATATATATATATATATATATATATATATATATGTATTGCACGGCACACAAATGTCGTATTTTTTTTGTCATTAAGCGGGTGAATATGTGAATGGTGAAATATAATTTCCAATTAGAACAAAAGGGCCATATGCAGCAGGAATCATTCACCATGTTTCTTGCGTTGCTGCCGCTGCGGTTCGCCAAAGGCCTGTTGTTGTCGTCGCTGTGCGTCAGCGCGAGAAGACCCAGCCATCTCGCCATCACCTTGTCGAGCTCTGGCTCCTTGCTGCTGATGGTGACTACGCCAATTGTTATCAAAGTCATTATCTCGATGGCGGTCCTCACGACCTGGCCGAACGCGACCAGTCCAGTTGGGCTTTTTGTTGGCAAACGCAGATACACCATTGTATCTTAGGTCTTCGTTCCCGTCACCTTTTCTGGGGTCATCCATCTGCCACTCGCGACACGGTCATGTTTTCAATTCAGTTCGAGGGAAAAACAGACATCATAATGGCTTTGCTTGAGTGCAACAGCGAAACGGCTATTACGTGAAATGGCTCATTTAAAATCTCAATTCTAAGCCAAACAAGATTTTATTTAATGACACTTTAATGACATTAAAACCTTATGACACATGACTCGAACGCGTTCCCATAAAAACCTTGCAACCGTTTATCAGTGATAGCTAGGTTGACAGATAAATTTTGATAGATGTTTAGATTAAGAGAATCCTAAACGAAAAAGTGATGCTATGAGATCGGTAATTCGAGACGACTAGCTTCTATGAGATACAGTTTGCGACAATCAAGTACTCGAAATGCATCCATTCCGATACATTAGTAAACCTAAAAACAGGTCCACGCAAACCTTAAACTAGCCACTCGCAGGCTCAGCAGTTCACAGAAGCTATGCTAAATTCTTTAAACAACATAAATATCGCTGGGTGGATGTAGTGCACCTATAAATAAACGTCGTCATTAAATAAGCGCTGAGATTACATACAGCACTGTTAATATAGCTAACCAGAGTCCGTTTTTCGGCAGCATCTAACGCTCCTCACATCGGCCCGTGGGATTTGATTTCGTTTAGTGCGGGAATGATCCGAACAGGTATATTTAGCAAGTTTGTTGCAATAACACGAACACCGATATAGTACTCGGCGACTGAGAGCACAGGCGTAGACATACAGTGTCACTTAGTGCCCATTGCTTCTCACCTGGCTTGTATCGTCGACGCCAAGTATACATATTGTTTAAGAAACAAGCGCTAGCAATTCTCAGAACCGGACTAAACACTCTACAAGAACAACAACGGCAATAATAGACCGCAGCCCGGACTGAGGCTCGCATACTTTAAACGCAATATGGTACATTCGAAAAACGCTGTGGTGTTGAATTTTTGTCACCGGCAGTTAAGTTGGTATTGTTGTTGATGATGATGTTGTGTCTTTGTCGACATGAACTGGCTTACCGCTCGTTGTAAGAAAGTATATATTACATTCGCCATACGTTGGGCCCTCTATTGCGCGGACCAGAATTCTGCACGATTTCTGTACGAAATAATGGCTAGTGTAATCGAGAGCGTATTGATTGAAAACAAACAGTTGGTGCAACCTTTCACCAGTCATGTCCATTGCCAACGCGGCCCTTGGACATATTTCCTTCCAAAGTGGTTTCCATTGTTAACACACAGTCAAGCAATGATTCGTAGAATCCAGTAAGCCGTTCAGTAAGCGATAAGGCCCAGCGGCCGTGAGAACATTAAATGTCTAGTTTGGGACCGGATTATTGTGTGGAGAATTCAAAGCTTGGGAAATCTTGCAATACGTATATATTTCAGTGATCTACATTTTGATAAGCAACGCGTCATTTAGTACCGAAATAGTACGAAATCCACCGTAAAAATTATTGTAAAACGGGCGAAGTTGGGTCACCCATCAAACCGCTACTGCATCACCCGTTTATAAGCAAGCTAGATAAATAGCAGGTTTATAAGCACCCCCTTCTACCAGATTCTTTGCGGTAGCAATTGACAAAAGCGGTTAACCCTTCTTGATTGTTTTGATAACATATAACACGCTTGTCCTTGATTACTAAAAGAACTAATTAGACATTCCACCATAATTCTTTAGGAAACTTTACATTGCTTCCAGAATATTGCGTGCATCGTACCTGTGCATAGCATAGCATATTCCGTTTTTTCTCTTGAACTCAGAAGCTTCCGTCCCATTGCGAGATTAGAGATGCACTTTAATCATACGTTTGGGTAACTTATCAGGCCAACTAGACATGCGATCTGACACTAAACACATTGCATTTTATTAAATATATATTAAAAACATTTGCCAAATACGAATTAAGTAGATAACAAAGGATCCGATATTCCGCCCCGCTGTTGATTTATTGATCCAAGTTCACTATGCCCAATCATTACGTCTACTGATTGCTACCTTCATACGGCCTGCCAAATTTACTCTCTATTCTAATAGATATTTTACCCACCACGCCATTAGTTCCTGCATGTGATCAATGAAGCTGCTGTATGCGCTTTGTATGCGTCAAAAAACGAATGACGATATAACCAAAGCATAATAGTCCAAGAGGCTTCCGTTAATCGTATTTGACAGTAGGCAATATTTGAATGAACTAAAATGTGAATTACAAATAAGGTTACAAACAGCGCTGTATCGCAACTTTGAACATTATGTCTACGATTTGTATCGTAAACCCTATTAGAAGACCCTATTTAAATCCTATTAAGCGTTATCTCACATTTACCTTCTTCTCTGCGTTCATAAGGCCTCGACCTGAACATCACAATTTTATCATCTACGCGCTATCAGATTTTGTCTGGGGTTGCTCAATTCTATCAATTTATGTAACCACGCAGGTTTTCCGAAAACAGACTGTTTGCACAGCTTAGGAAACGTAGGCATTAAAATGAGAAAAAACATAGGACTTTTTTAATACGACATTGATGCTGATGATATCATTGTTATATTCAGTAACCACACAATCAACCAACCAACCAACAAATTCGCCGGGTCATAATAGTACTTGTAGAAATAGTATGTCAATTACCATAAATGCAACATACTCAACCTTAAATTTGAATAGTTTCAAATTTACCCTTTACGAAGTTCTGATCAGTCAAATCAACTAATTCCTCTCGACGTTTTCTAGACAGCTTATTAGGCTTGTCAGGTTTCGTATGGACAATATGAATGACTCAGCCAAATCAACGAAAAAAAAGAGTAACCAAAACAACCGTTTGGTTTGAAGTAGTGTTCGTCGAGCGTTGTTTAATTGATCCTCGTTGTCACCTAGTATTGTAAAACGGCTAAAGCGTAAGCTGATGAAAAGGCATAAGTTCGCAACTCATAGTTTCTTCATGTCAATGAATGGTAAACGTTTGAAAATTTCGGCTCATGCGGGATATTTTACGCCGGTATCGGTTACGCTGATAAAATAATTACTAAGTGTTCTGAAATAAAAATGTACTCGTGCGCACATCATACTTCATAGCATAATATGACAGACGATTACCACTTTGGCGTGCGGCTCAGCAACGGATACGGTAAATTTTGCCACCTCACTGACTCAAAGAACAATGGCGTACGGCTTGGCAACGCCACCTCACTGACTGTCAGAACAAACTGACACCCGATGTCCAAATGCCTATTACTCCATATACAGAGCAGCCGACATGGGGAGCCAACTGTCATCCGCGCTGCGATCTAGATCAGGCCAAAAAATGACAAAAGTGCCCGCAACATTAGATGGCGTACATCTCGGTGGTCGTCGCCGGTTGAAGCGAGTTGCCGGTCATATGACAGAAAAATATGCGAAGCACTTGGGTATTGGCAGGGTTATGCATCACTCCGCCATTGAGCGCGAATGGTTTGAAATTAACTGACAAGAGTAGCACAGCCCGCGAAGGTCCACCTGCTGAGATGATTTCTTGATCAGTACAAAATGACAAAGGCCAGGTTTCTTGTCATGTCAGCGAGGTCTTAAATAGCTCTTGCTGGTCGCCTCGTGGTATTGTCACACTGGTGGAACTTCTTCTGACGATGAGCAGAAAAGTACGCGGCGCAACATGCTATGGAGTTAGTTCCATTTTGATAAAAAGGGCATTATTGGCGTTGATTCATTTATAGTTACATTTATTTTTGATACCTCCAGTGGGTTTCGAAATTAATAATCACGAAAGGGCTCACACGACCTAGACGAAATTTGTAAAATTCCGAATAAAAATATAGGTTCTCCGAATCTCTGAAATATTTCAATCTATTACCCAAGCACTGAAACCACATGGCATTTACTGGGTCGCTAAGACTCCCCGTGCCTACAATGCGAATAATTAGTACAGGTAAATCGTTTTTCTTAACATTATAAGAATGTGTTTTTTTTTTCTATTCTTTGCTGTCCTAGACGTTCTTACAAGGTTGCGTTCACTTCTCTAACACTATTTCTTTTTTGAATTTTTAAAGATTTTGTTTCAAGTTGTCTTTTGCCACTCGTTTGTTTTGCTTACGCCTACTGTACGGCTCCTAACACGAAGCAGGCCATTTGGAAAAAAGTCATTTGGACAGGAGGGCGGATATTACACTGGCCGGTGGTCGTGCGAAGAATCTATTAAGGCTACCAGCCTAACTTTCGTTTGTTGAGAGGTTGTCTCATTGTTGTTGTGTGACACTAGATTGGCCCCGCTTCGTCTAATCTAAGGGTATCATAAATCGCGACTGCTTAGCTGGTCCATCCCTTTGGTCGTTTTGCTTCCAAGTTGTCCTTAGTTACTTTCCCTACGGCGGGAAGGCGCTTTCGCAAAATTCCCCAAACGTCAACGGCTAAGCCACATTAGAAAATGTAGGCAGCTAAAATCATATCTGTACCTAAAACCTTGCCAATATTTCGAATAGGGTAAGCCTGCTTCCGTCTTTTGAGACCATTCGCAAGTGGCCACAAAACTTGGCGAATCGTCGCTTGTTTTATGTTCGTCAGCCTACTTCCAAGGATTTTTAACAGATTTCTTTTAACCACTTAGTCATCTATTGTCCAATAACGATCTTAACTATATATATCACAGGCCAGGGCGGGTTGATAATTTATAAAGCGACAAGCAGTGCGTGTTATCAACCGTTCCATTCAACTTGAGCTCACTGCTTGTTCCTAGGCGCCAGTGTGTCATCACAGGCTATTCCTAGTTCTTCATACGTACCTTTGCATGGCTGACGTCTCACTGACTCAATGGCACTGTTCCTGAAAGACTTTACTTTTAAAACCTACGAATAGAAAAATAAAGCGGCATAATAAACGTGCATGATCAACCATATTATACATTTATTCATCAAAGTTAGGTTGGCCAAACGGGAATTCTAGTCTTGGAACAAGACGGAGGACTAGCCAACCTATTTCATATATTTATAGTAATATAATAAATACATTAACTATATTATTAATTGACTAGTTGCACATCCCTATCCATTCGTGACCGCGATATGATTTTTACGATAAAATAGAAACATCGAACAAAGATGATTAGAAGGGCGTATCTTTAGAGCCACGCAAGCGTGTTGGTTCGTTGACTTCGTACAAAAATATTAGCTAATTTTTTCTTTTTTTTCTATCTAACCCACTTTTCGGATTTTTGCTTGGGGATTTCACTAGTGATTGCACTTTCACCCTAAGCGTTAACGCCGTCTGATACCCCGTAACTAAAATACGCGACAAAAAGTTAAAAAGCGAGCATTATCGCATATTATCATTAGCAGATATCAACCAGATGCGTCGTGTTCTAAACAGGGATAAGTATGCCATTTTTCTTTTTCTGTGATAATGAACGCGACTACACCTTCTCCTATATAAGCATGTGGTCAATTCGTCAGTCCAATGGAAGTCCACTTCGGAGTGTGCTATACACCGGCACCGTAATCGCACTGATTAGGTATAGCGCTAATCTAGTAAACAGAGCGACTGCTTAATACGTTATCACCGTGACATATTATTTACAAAAGCCATATAGACACATATACACTCTGCGGTCGGTCATATGGTAGATTGAGTCGGGTTCTTTTGACGAACTCCAGTCCTTCAAATTGAACAGTCGGCGGCCTTTCGCATGGAGTCAGCGACGCACATAGCTGGTGGACGACAGAGAATAGTTCTCATATGTGGTTCCGAATGCTGAGAATAATGGCAAGAGCTAAGCCGAAAGCAACGGCTCCTACGGCCAGTTGGCCAGCGACCTTATTCTGGAAAGCTTTTCGAAGCATCGATGTCAACAGCTGCGAACTTCGAGTCACATCATCGTTCGTATCTCTAATCTGGAGACAAGCATCAAACACACGCAGTAAATAACACGCGGGGGCGACGAGAGAGGGTTGGCTATCAGTTAGTTGCTCATTTGTATGCAAACCAAATTTGACAAATTGGTAATAAAATATCTCGCCACTCTAACGCAACGGCTTGTTGGAAATTTGCGCTCTACGTCCCTGTCCAAAAGAAAGATTTAATTGTGACTAACTTCAGCGACGATTGCCGCAACGGTTGGAAATGTGTCCATGATCATCTTGAGTGAATTGCTAAATTTTCTGTCCGTCATACAATAGCACAATCTATCGCGACAACATGGTAAAACATACTACGTGTTGCGGGGTGTTGCCGTACGGCGTAGCCCCATCTAATAGCTAGTCAGACAACTAGAGCTACTTATCAGCAGAGGTTACAAGAGAAAGCAAATGGTTACAGCTTGCCGGCTGCGTACGGCCGATAAGCCATTCGATTCAAGACAATGAATTGGACAAGGATTTAGGTTATTGTCGAATTTATACTAGTAGATGAAACCCGAAGCATACCCGTTCTCGAGCTCTAGTGATCACCTCCCGTTGATGGCCCAACTCACTGAGGATTTCAGCGCCCACCTGTTCCGTTTCGAGAGCAATCTGTCGTCCAGCTGCAAGCTGTCTTGCTGATCGGTCTAGGCGGTCCGTATTGTCGAGCAGCTGGGCTTTGTCGTCAACAGGAAAGTCACCACTGTCTCTTGAGGTATGTAGATCCACACGGCTTGTCGACCGCGCATCCATCTGTATAAATATATGGACATACTGCCCTAGGTTACTAAACCTTCTGAAGACGCGGAAGAATTACTAG